>JAVJIF010016632.1:0-80393 GCA_038442645.1 Agave tequilana
GTCGACCGGCAGTCTGTCAGACTGCCAGCTCAGCCTAACGGCTAGTTTTGTATAGGGCTATATAAACCCCATCTCTTTGGGGATTTTGGCCAAGTTTTTTAAGAGAAAAATTTTCAGTTTCTGAAGTGTTTAAAGAGTTTTCAAAAGAGTTTTAAGTGCAAAAACTTCTCATCTTTATTGTTTAGGGTTTTTTGGAAAATCAAAGAAAAATAGGTTTTTGGGATTTTTGCTTAGATCTTCAATTCTATCATATTGCAGTATTTTCCCAAAGGTTTTTTCTTTGTTGCTTGTTTCCAAAAATACTTGTTTTCCACACTTGAGCTATCTTCTATCCTAACTATTAGGATCTTTGTTTTGTGGAAAAAGATAAGAGAAAAGGAAGAGAAGTGTTGAGGTTGTTTGTGTAAACCTCATTGTTGTAAACACCCTTATACTTGTGATCCCTCTTCGGTAGAGGTGATCGGGTGATTGTGTTGTGGATCCCTCTAGGTAGAGGTGATAGAGTTTGGTTGTGAGCCTCTTCGGTAGAGGTGTGTGGATTGGTTGTTGTATTGGCTACGGGCCTAACCCCTCGGTTGTGAGGAGGTTTGTGGTTTGAGAGAGGAGTTTGGTACTCCTAGAGTTGTAAGAAATCCTCTTTGTTAGAGGTTCCCTCGGTGGGAGTTGAGATAGTGGAAATCCTACACGGTGGTGTAGGCGGGGATGTAGAGCAAGGTGCTCGAACCTCGAAACAAATCTTGGTGTTTGCGATTGCTCCCATTGTCTCTCTTACTCTCTCTCATTTACTTTGTGCAAAGCATCATACTTCATCTCATATCATACTTGCTTGTGTTGAGCATATTTCTTATTGCCTTGCATTAATTCATATTGCTATATCCTTGATTGCTTGGCTTGATTGTGTGTGCACATTGCTTGAATTGCTTGTGTGTTTGTGCATCACCTATACTCCATCCAACAAGAGCTTCACATAGCGCCTCAACCCATATCTAGGGGATCAAGAGGAGTTAGTCCAGAGCCTCGCAAGGGGAATTCGGCTACACTTGGTGGATTGTATTAAGTGTGTTGCAAGATTTGCATTAGCTTCCGCATTTAGCGCACTTAGTTTGCATTTAGTTTCTTAGATTAGCACTTACACCTATTCACCCCCCCTCTAGGTGTTTTTCATTGGTATCATAGCTAGTGCTCCTGATACTTAGGCTTAACATCCCTAGGAGTGGATCCATTTGCTTGCTAATCTCATTTGCATTTGTTTGTTTGCACATTCATATATAGTTTACCATGGACTTCATGACCCCTCCTAGCTTTGACCCTTCCAACATTGATGTTTGGAAGTATAGGATGTCCATGTACCTAAAGACTCTAGGTTTGCATGTCTTCCTTGCCGCCACCAAGAGATGTTATCTTGGTGATTGCAATCATATAGGGGCCAATGGACAAGCCCTAGAGGCCATTAGAAGCACATTATCTAAAGATTATCTTATGTGTGTTTCTAATCTTGATTCCGCTTTGCAGTTTGGAACAAGTTGACAACAACCACCACCTCCAACTTCAATTGCCAATCCAAGAAGAGGAATCTAGCGGAGAATCCGAGCCACAACAATGCTATATGGTCCAAGGGAATGACTCCCTTGAGGTACAATCGGAAACTCAACTAGATAGTAATGATTGTGCTAGTTCTTCAAATGATTTTGTTGATCCCCATGCTTTAAATGAAGAACTATCTATTGTTTGTGAAAACTAATAGAAAATATAACTTGTTGAAAAAGAAGAGTCTAGGCATTAATAATGAAAATAAAATTTGATTGCTAGACTTGATGTTGTTTTGCCAAGAGAAAGAGGAGATTGCTAATGAAAGGGATTCATTAAAATCTCAACTTGGTCTTGCACTTAAAGAAAATGAGTTTTTGAAAAATAAAAATGATTGCCATGTTCTTTTGAAGAAAAAAAAAACTTGTCTTCAAAAATTGATTTTGTTTTAAAAGAGAATGTTGATTTGAAAAATAAAATTTATTTCTATTTCAAATGATTTAGATGTGTGTTTAAAAGAAAACATTGTTTTGCAAATAAGATGGATGCACATGTTTGCCATGCTAGTGTAGCTTCTTCATCTATTCTACCTAATGCATGTACCTCTTCTTCTAGGATCAATGATGATATTTGTATGTTAAAGAAGAGAGTAGATTGTTTGGGCTCCACTATGAGCCAATGTGCCATGAACCACACACGCTTGGAAATCTTGGTTCGTAAGAAACAAGTTCCAATTTTTATGCATTCACACCCTTCACGGGCACACACATGCTCCACACGGACACCATCAACACAAGTATGCTCATGTGTACACATGTACACATTGTGGCCGAAAAGGCCATCTTGCTAAATTTTGCTATGATCGTTTACATGTTTGAAAATTTAGCCAAGAAGTTTATTTGGGTTAGAGAAGGTACTAACCCCCATGGACCCAAAAGAGTATGGGTACAAAGACCACCCTCCTATTATTTTTTGATGTAGGTGTGGGCTCTCACATACGTGAGAGTGATGACACCTTGGAGTGGATGCGTTCCGTACTTAAGAAATCAAATTGGATGCATCACTTTCAAGGGAAGGTTTGGTGAAGAGGCCACCAAGTTTTGGAGACAAGGAGAGTTGTCTTGAGGTTTTGGTAACGATTCCTAAACTCCCATGCTTTCATATTCATTTGTTTATGGCAATGTTTTTGATGTCTATGGATTAGTATGTTCATTCCATGTTTATTAGATCCTTGACATACATGTAATAGTATTTGAGACACATATGCTTATATGAACCCATATTTAGTGTTCTCACTTTTGTTTAAGCTATAATGTACATCATGAATCTAATACATGTGAATTTTACATAGTAATCATGTTTTAGTTTTATCATGATGATTTTTATATTTGTTTTGATGCTTCATGTTAGGTTACTTGTTTAGATGTTAGTTTTCATTAAGACTAGGAATTATACTTGTACATATAGTGGGCCACAAATAAATCTATATATGTATGAGCTTGAACGCTTATTTGAACCCTTAGATGTGCTAGTATAGTCTAGTTTTGATGATTCATACATTTCAAACTTGTATTCCATTTTTGGATTTGTTTTATGATTGTGTGTTTCACTTCATGTATATGTTCGTATTGCCAAACTTTAAGATATACATGTATACCCCTTGAGTCATTTGCCTTTCATGCAAATCTATTTATAGACTCAATTGTGTTTAGGGATATGTATGTATACTTCATGTTGGACAAGACATACATATACCTTGAAATGAAAATTGCTTTTAGTAAAGATGTAGATTTTCATGTTTCATGTATTTATGTTTAACTTCATGTATATGTCTATCTTCAACTAATCTTATACATATCATCTTTTTGAGCCACGTGCCTTCATGAATATACATTTAGTGGACTCGTTGAGTTTTGGATATGTATGTATATTTTAGCTTGTATTAGACATACATATGCCTTGAAGATTAAATAAGTAGTTTTATATGATTTTTCATGTTTTTGATGGAATTATGTTTTAAGGAATAATTGAGCTCAATGAAATATTTTTCATGATTATGATCTTCACATATTATTTGTACACTCATATCTATTGCTCATGTTTTGTTTCTCATGAGTTATGCTTTATTGGTTAGAGTGATGATTATCATGTGAATTTTATTTTTGTTTTATTCCTTGCTTGAAGGATTTCGTGCTAGTTACAAGTTTTCCATTTAACTAGTTGCGGTGTTCTTCATTTTGGTAGTGATTTTCAAACAAACTACATTTTCAAATCTATCTTTGAAAACCCCAACCATCTAAGGGTGGTAAGATGGGAGATCATGTTCATGTATGCCCTAAATTGAAAATCTTTAAACTTGAATTATGATTGGGTGGTAGATAATATGATGTATACACTTGAACTTATTGTTATGTCAATTGGTATCATTGAACTCTTTCAATTGGTATCATTTTGATCTTCTTGTATACTCATATATGTTTTGTATGTATGTATGCTTTAATTCCAAGTATATCAATTTCTATTGGTATCTATCTTTCATACATATATATGTCTGTGTTTATGCTAGTGCTTGAGTTTCAATTTTGTTTAAATTGATTACTTTTAAATTGTTATCAAGACTATGCATGTCTTTAGTTTGTTTTTCATAAAGGGGAGAAAATTTGATTTTGTATTTCAATTGGTATTTGTACTCCCACTCTTTATGATTAAAAGTTGTTATTTGAACATATGATATCAACATCAATTTGTTTATATATTTTCAAATGAAATATATTCTTACAATTGGTATCAATTTGTGTTTAGCATTCAAAATTTGTTATGTTGTTTTACAATTGTAATTTGTTATGTTTAATTACAATTGTACTTTCAAATTTTTGTTTAAAAAAATATTCAAAGTTTTGATTTGTATTTCCTATATGCAAGGAGAGCTTAACATCTCTCTTACATATAGATTCATGTTGAGTATATTATAAATTGAGGAGCTTGACAACTCTTCTTTATATGATATACGTGTGTAGGGGGAGCTTCACATCTCCTCTTATGCATTACATAATATGTGTTATGTGAATTGGGGCTTGTCATCCCTTCTTCATGTAATGCATATGTGTAGGGAAGCTAACTTAGCGTCTTCCTCTTCATGAATGTATATAGCATATAACATATATTGATCCTTGTTTATTGGTATCAAGATGCTTCATTGACATATTTTTAATTGATATCATGTTTGTAGTCACCCCTTATTGATTGTTTTTTTTTGTTTTAGACAAAAAGGGGAAGAACATTGTCTTTTATTGTTTTGTTTGACATAAAGGGGAAGAAAGATTTTTACCCCTCGTTTTATTTATGGTTTTGATTACCCCTTTGTTGATGAATGACAAAAGGGGGAGAAAGATTTATGAAGTTTATATGCATGCTTATGTTTATGTTTATGCATATATTATGTTTTAATCTCAAGAAATTAAGTTTAATTGATTTATAGAGTTTGCTTTGTAATTGGTATCTAGAGTTTATTTTGTTTTGAATATTCCATTTGATATCTAGAACCATTTATTGTTTATGCATATGCATGTTTCATGTTTATATTCATTGCATATATTTATTGTTTATCCCTATGCATGAGTTAAGGGGGAGCTTCCTTGAAGCTTATCTTTAATCCATGCATATATAACTCCATGAGTTTTGTCATCATCAAAAGGGGGAGATTGTTGGCCCAATGGCCTTCCACTCTAGTTTTGATGATGATCAACTCATGTAGTTTATGTTTACTAATATTCTTGTGTTTCTAATTTCAGATCATTAACATGATATTAGGTTGGTGATTAGCTTCAACAAGATGATTAGAAACTATTCATGATGATTCTGGTGCCAAAGCTTAAAGATCATACCTTTGCACTTGGAGAATCACGGAGTTTGGACCGAGTCTACTTGAAGATGAAGATCGTCAAGAAGACTTAGGTATCTAGTTTAGAGTTTGTGTTTTAGATCCATATTTGTAAAGCTTAGTTTAGTTGATATGCTCAAGTGCACAAAACACACACGTTTCATGATTTGGTTTTTGGTTTTCATGAATAATAGATCAAAACAAGTTTACCTTATACCTATGTATATTAGATATGTTCTAGATATACATACATGCCTTTAAACTTGCTAGACAAACTTATTTTGACTATCCTATTCATGTTTTGGAAAATTCTAGTTTGATAAAATACAAGTTTTGTTTTTGATAAAATTGGCAAGACACAAAATGAATTGATATGATTGATATATGTCTTGAAATTTTTATCACAAGTTTGGTTATCAAAGTAAAATGATAAAACAAGTTTTAGAAAAACATATTTTTAGAAAACAGTTTTTATTGTGATTAAAACTATTTTTTAGATTTACTGTGAATTTATGGGATTTTTATTGAGTGAAAAGACTATTTTCAAATCCCGTATCTGTGCAGAACTGAGGACTGGCTGACAGGCCAAGTCGGTCGACCGGACCGGTCGACCGCACCATAGGCCGGTCGACCGGGACGGTCGACCGACGTGCACAAGTCTGTGCACGTTTTGGAGTCTCTGGGACGGTCGACCGGCCGGTCGACGAGATGAGAGTTCTGCTCTCAGGATGTTTCGGTCGACCGGGGCCGGTCGACCGCTATTGCCCAACGGTCACATTTTTGACCGTTGGCGGTCGACCGGACCGGTCGACCGGCAGTCTGTCAGACTGCCAGCTCAGCCTAACGGCTAGTTTTGTATAGGGGCTATATAAACCCCATCTCTTTGGGGATTTTGGCCAAGTTTTTTAAGAGAAAAATTTTCAGTTTTCTGAAGTGTTTAAAAGAGTTTTCAAAAGAGTTTTAAGTGCAAAAACTTCTCATCTTTATTGTTTAGGGTTTTGGAAAATCAAAGAAAAATAGGTTTTTGGGATTTTTGCTTAGATCTTCAATTCTATCATATTGCAAGTATTTTCCCAAGGTTTTTCTTTGTTGCTTGTTTCCAAAACACTTGTTTTCCACACTTGAGCTATCTTCTATCCTAAACTATTAGGATCTTTGTTTGTGGAAAAGATAAGAGAAAAGGAAAGAGAAGTGTTTGAGGTTGTTTGTTGTAAACCTCATTGTTGTAACACCCTTATACTTGTGAATCCCTCTTCGGTAGAGGTGATCGGGTGATTGTGTTGTGGATCCCTCTTAGGTAGAGGTGATAGAGTTTGGTTGTGAGCCTCTTCGGTAGAGGTGTGTGGATTGGTTGTTGTATTGGCTACGGCCTAACCCTCGGTTGTGAGGAGGTTGTTGTTTGAGAGAGGAGTTTGGTACTCCTAGAGTTGTAAGAAATCCTCTTTGGTAGAGGTTCCCTCGGTGGGAGTTGAGATAGTGGAAATCCTACACGGTGGTGTAGGCGGGATGTAGAGCAAGTGCTCGAACCTCGAAACAATCTTGGTGTTGCGATTGCTCTCATTGTCTCTCTTACTCTCTCTCATTTACTTTGTGCAAAGCATCATACTTCATCTCATATCATACTTGCTTGTGTTGAGCATATTTCTTATTGCCTTGCATTAATTCATATTGCTATATCCTTGATTGCTTGGCTTGATTGTGTGTGCACATTGCTTGAATTGCTTGTGTGTTTGTGCATCACCTATACTCATCCAACAAGAGCTTCACATAGCGCCTCAACCCATATCTAGGGGAATCAAGAGGAGTTAGTCCAGAGCCTCGCAAGGGGAATTCGGCTACACTTGGTGATTGTATTAAGTGTGTTGCAAGATTTGCATTAGCTTCCGCATTTAGCGCACTTAGTTTGCATTTAGTTTCTTAGATTAGCACTTACACCTATTCACCCCCCCTCTAGGTGTTTTTCATTTTCTTGTTCTTTGAGGAAACGGCCAAGTGTGCTCGTGGTGGTTTGGAGTTCGGTTGTGTACTCTTGGTTTGAGGTGTGGCCTCGGCGAGCTTGTGGGGCTTCCGTGTGTACGGGCTAGAGAGTCCGAGAGCTTGTAGGTGTTGCGGCACCGGTGATCCATTGGGATCGATTATAGTGGAAATCCTTCGTGTGTCGAAGGCGGGGATGTAGAGCAAGTGTGCTCGAACCTCGAAACAAATCCCTTGTGTTTGCGATTGCTCACTCTCTCTCTCTCTCTCTTTGTCTCTTGTTTATATCTTGCATACTTATCTTGTCTTTATCTTTATATGCATGATATACATTTGTGCTTAATTTTATACATGCTTGGGTTTGTTTGCTAACACTTGTATTTAACCAAGAGAGCCAACGCGGCACCTCAACCCTTATCAAGGGGAATCTAGAGGAGTTTGTCCAGAGCCCTTCACGAGGAATTCGGCAACACTCTTGTGTTATACGTGGTGTTTAGTGTAAGAGTTTAGTTTAAGTCATAATAGTTTATACTTCCGCATTATTTGGCATTAAGTGACCATTAGATTAGCCATCACCTATTCACCCCCCTCTAGGTGAAACTACAATTGGTATCAGAGCTTGGTACTCTAATTTCGGTCTAACAACCTAGAGTTAAAGATCCTCATTTTTAGGCTAATCACATATTTTGTACACACACCATGAATTTCATGTCAACACCCATGTTTGACATTTTTAACATCCAAATTTGGAAGGTTAAGATGTCTATGTACCTCAAGGCCCTAGGCATTCATGTTTACCTTGCCATCACTAATGATTATTGTTTAAATGGCAAGAATCTTGAGGCTAATGCAAAAGCCCTTAATGCTTTAAAGTCTACCCTAGATGATGATTATTTATCTAGGGTTTCTAATGTTGATTCGGCTTTTGTAGTTTGGAATACCCTCATCTCCCTTGGCGAAAAGGAACAATACTATGCGGAGAGTGACTCGGATGTTGGAAGCAACACCTCCAACAAGTGCTATATGGTCCAAGGGGATAACCCCTTGAGGTAACTACCGAATCCGAGGATAAGGATGTTAACATGTCATATGAAGAGCTTTCTACATTTTGTCAATTATTGCTTGAAAAATATGACATGATTAAAAAGGATAATAAAATTTAAAAAAGAAGTTGGATTGCATGAATATAGAAAATGATTCATTTAGAACTAAGATTGCATGCTTAGAAAAAGAAAATAATGTTTTGAAAAATGAAAATGTTTCCTTATGTCTAAATTAAATGATTTGTGTGAAGGGAACACTATTTTGAAGGATAAAATTGATTTGGTGGAAAAACAAAGAGAAGTTATTTTTCAAGAAAATAAATCTTTGAAAAGAAAAGTTTTGAAAAAGAAAAAGATTTTGTTTCTAAAAAGAAAAAGAAAAATGATTCTTTATCTCATCATGCTTTACATGCCACCAATAATGAGATTAAAATTTTGAAAAATAAAATGGATTGTTTGAGTTCAACTTTGAACTCTTGTGCATTTAACCACACTAGATTGGAGTCTATGTTTTCAAAGAAACAAGCTCCACATTTTCATGCACATCATCATGCATATGCTTATGTTGCACGCCACGATCATACACATACACATAAGCATCCTAAGGTGTACAAGTGTACACATTGTGGCCGCAAAGGCCATTTAGCAAAATTTTGTTTTGACAAGTTGCATCATATTAATTTTGCTAATAATAAAAATGTTTGGGTCCCTTATAAGACTAACCCTCAAGGACCCAAGAAAAATGGGTACCAAAACCCCCACCATGTGTTTTTGATGTAGGTGAGGGCTCTCACACGACGTGAGAGGGATGATACCTTGATGGTGGATGCATGGACTTGAAGGACATATAATTGATGCACCACTATCAAGGAGGTTTGGTGGGACAACCACCATATTTGAAGTTTTGGAACATAGTTCCTTAGTTGGTAACTATCTCTAAACTCCTAATTTATTTACATGCTTCTTTCAATTGAATGATCATTTGAGCATGTTCATGTTTTATTTGTTTTCGTGCTTCATGTGGTAAATACTAGTTTAAATGTAGTTTTTATCAAAACTTGTATTTATACATGTACAAATAGTGAGAACAAATTTTCATATATGTTTGCACTCATGCTCATTTGTACCCACTATATGCACATATATAGGCTAGTTTTGAAGATTCTTTTATTTATACTTGTTTTACCTATTTTCATATTTTACTTCATGTATATGCAATTTTTATTCAAATCTAATAAATATACATGTATACCCGTGAGTCTCTTGCCTTCATGCAAATACCTTAATAGACTCTTTTATGTTTGGGATATGTATGCATATTGTTAGATTTAGATAAATCATACATATACCTGGAAGTTTGTTTTATTTTAATGAAAATGAATAATTTGTTTTGATTATTTTGAGCCTTAATGACTATTTTCATGAAAATGCTATTTACATGATTCTTGTACACTCATACTTCAATTGTTTTGTCATGACTTTGATTCATGAACACTTTTATGAGCTTAATCGATTTTGAGTGTCAACTCTTGTGTATTTGGTTTGATTCATAAAAAACATATGATTTGGTTTCATGTTTTGAAGGATCTTTAACTAGTTTTTCAAAATTAATTTAACTAGTTATTTATTCTTCAATGTTTTATGAGTTATACACATGATCCTATTATTGTTTCAATTGGTATCATTGAATCATTTCAATTGGTATCAATTTGACTCTATTTTTGTATACACTCATATTTTGTTTTCTTATATATGTATGTATCAATTTCAATTGGTATAATCATTTCTTCATACATATATATGATTTGTTTTGTGCTTAAGTTAAAATTGATTTATATGTTTAAAAGCACAAACTTTGTTTATGCTAAGCTTACTTCAAATTTTTTTAAGCTTATGCATTATGTTTTAAAATTGGTATCAAAATTAAAATATTTATGTTTATTTGATATCTCAAAATTTGTTTTAATAAAGAAAAATTAACAAAAAAAATGTTTGATTTGTATTGCTTATATGCAAGGAGAGCTTAACATCTCTTCTACATATAGATTCATGTTGAGTGTATTGTATATTGAGGAGCTTGACAACTCTTCTTTATGTGGTACACGTGTGTAGGGGGAGCTTCACATCTCCTCTTATGCATTACATATTATATGTTATGTGAATTAGGGCTTGTCATCCCTCTTTCATCAAAAAGGGGGAGATTGTTGGCCCAAAGGCCCATCACTCTAGTTTTGATGATGATCAACTCATGTAGTTATATTTACTAATGATCTTGTGTTTAATTAGTGACAGATTTATGATCAAGATCTTAGTAGGTGCATAGCATCAACAAAGGATTTGAAGTCAAGTTTTAGAGCTAGCACGGTTTGATTCAAGAGCTTGTGCATCAAGATCACATCAAGTACTCAAGAGGAGTCTAGCTCTATGGATCGTGTATGGACCAAGTCTAGAAGATGAGAAGGCTTCAAGTGAAGACTTCAAGAAGATGAAGACTTGTGTCTAGGTATAAGATTTTTATTTTTAGATAAAATGTAAAGGATAGAGTAATTGGTGGATTGCTCAAGTATATATCACACACACACTCTTGATAGTTTTGTTTTTACAAAACACATGTTTAGATTTTGGTTTTCATGTTTACATATCTTTTATCCAAAATCATGTTTAATGCTTAATGTCAAAAACATATATATCTTATTTGTGTAGTGGATCATATCCATAAACACTATGCTTTAATGAATTCAAAATATCTTGTTTTTGTATCATGAAGAAGTTTGAAAAACAAGTTTAGAAAAATCAAGTTTTGGAAAATACTGTTTTCAATTGAGTCAATATTTCCAACTTACAAAAATAGTCCAAATCTTTTATAACATGCCTTGATTTTGTGCAAGCATGTTTGTTTATCAAAGTATATTGGTAAAACTATTTTTGTATATTTTTCAGTATTTTATGGGATTTTTATGTGAGCCAAAAGACCAAGTTTTAATCCCAGATTTTCTATTCCAGGCTTCAGCCAAGTCGACTAGTCGACCTACCAAGTCGACTAGGGCTGAAGTCGGTCGACCGGCTCGGTCGACTGACGTGCACAGACGTGCACGCCTTGACCTGGCAGATGGCCGGTCGACCGACCCAGTCGACCGGAACTGAGAGCAGTGCTCTCTGTTTATTTCGGTCGGCCGGGCGGTTGACCGGAGGCTCCAACGGTCGGATTTTTGACCGTTGGCGGTCGACCGGCCAGTCGACCGGCAGGCCTGACAGACCCCAACGGCTAGTTTTTCTTAGCCTATAAATTTGGGGGTTTGGTCATTGTTTTGCAACAAGATTTTTAGTGGACTTTGAGCCAGTTTTTCCTACTTCATTAAAAGAGTTTTTCCACTAAATTGAGAGCTAATACTTCTAATCAAAAGGAAAGTTTTTATCAAGAGTGTTAAAAGAGAATTTCTTTGAGTTTTCCTCCACCATTCTCTTTCTTGTTTTTCTCTCACCAACACTTGAGCATCCATTGAGCTATTCATCTTATAGGAGTGTTGTAGTGAGAGTTTTTATTGGTGATCAAAGTGTTTAGATCACCAAGAGATCTTTTCTTGTTCTTTGAGGAAACGGGCAAGTGTGCTCGTGGTGGTTTGGAGTTCAGTTGTGAACTCTTAGTTTGAGGTGCGGCCTCGGCGAGCTTGTGGGGCTTGCGTGTGTACGGGCTAGAGAGTCCGAGAGCTTGTAGGTGTTGCGGCACCGGGTGATCCATTGGGTCGATTATAGTGGAAATACTTCGTGTGTCGAAAGCGGGGATGTAGAGCAAGTGTGCTCGAACCTCGAAACAAATCCCTTGTGTTTGCGATTGCTCACTCTCTCTCTTTGTCTCTTGTTTATATCTTGCATACTTATCTTGTCTTTATCTTTATATGCATGATATACATTTATGCTTAATTTTATACATGCTTGGGTTTGTTTGCTAACACTTGTATTTAACCAAGAGAGCCAACGCGGCACCTCAACCCTTATCAAGGGGAATCTAGAGGAGTTTGTCCAAAGCCTTTCACGGGAATTCGGCAACACTCTTGTGTTATACGTGGTGTTTAGTGTAAGAGTTTGGTTTAGGTCATAATAGTTTATACTTCCGCATTATTTGGCATTAAGTGACCATTAGATTAGCCATCACCTATCCACCCCCCCTCTAGGTGAAACTACACCATCATCCATATGTTGAAAACGTGTAACGTCCTTACATTAAAGCGGGAGGTTAAACATAGCAGCAGATTCTCTGGTATGCAATCCCCACTAGTCAGCGCCAGTGGTCACGGTTGTTACAATAAATCCAGCATGTGCAGATCATGTAGTTATAACCATCTGCTAATTCTCCATGCCAGCATCTATGTCAAATATATATGATCTTTCTTCTCCTAGGAGGAGGGGATAGATCGCTTCCTTAATCTTCAGAGCGTACACATACACCACTACACTAGAAGTTCCCTGTTCCAGTGTACCAACACACTAGCAGTTCCGTGTGTTACTCCATCCTCACACCACACCGGCAGTTTTCCTCTGCCGGTCCTTTCTACCATTTCAACTACTGATTGTCACGCCCGAAGGTCTTATACCAGCACCACATCGGTGCATAACCTGAAAGATTTCTCTTCTTTTGTGTGCTTTGATAGGTAACACCCCCGGGGGAGTGCCTTCAAAATTCGCTTACAGGGGGTCAATCCATGGTAAGCCGATTTTATCCACTACAAACTGTTGCTTTCGTTGAAGTTAAGTCCACACTCAAGATCTCCCCATCCAACCCAAAATCTTCCTAAAAAAGCCTCTTTCCTAGCGCCAATTGCCCCAAGAAAGCCAACTAGTAACCACAACGGCGTCCCATCAAAGGGCAAGGCCATCAGCGCCACTGGGGGCATGGTCGCCCCGCCTACCATCGATCAGCTACATACTACTGAGAATATTGGATCCTCCTCATCGCCGCCAGCATTCTGTTGGCCCAAAGGCCTATCACCCTAGTTTTGATGATGATCAACTCATGAAGTTATGTTTACTAATGATCTTGTGTTTAATTAGTGACAGATTCATTATCATGATCTTAGTAGGTGCATAGCTCAACAAAGGATAAAATGTCAAGATTTGGAGCTAGCACGGTGTGATCCAAGGAGCTTTTGGATCAAGCTTGGACCAGGTCAAGAAGATGAGAAGCCTTCAAGTGAAGACTTCAAGGAGATGAAGACTTGTGTCTAGATATAAGATTTTATTTTGTTTTAGATAAAATGTAAAGGATAGAGTAGTTGGTGGATTGCTCAAGTATACCATGCACACACACTCTTGATAGTTTTGTTTTACAAAAGATTTTCTAGCTTAAGAAATACATGTTTGTTTTTGGTATTTCTCATATACATATGTTTAACCCAAAACCAAGTTTAGAGCTTTATGACAAAAATATAGATATTTCATTATGATTGTGTAGTGGATCATATCCATACACACTATGCTTTAAAAGTATATCTTGTTTTTGTATTTGATGAAGATTTGGAAAAACATGTTTTGGAAAAATATTGTTTTGGAAAAACAGTTTTTATCATGAGCCAAATATTTCCAAGTTACAAAAATAGTCCAATCTTTTATAACATGCCTTGATTTGTGCAAGCATGTTTGTTTATCAAAGTATATTGGTAAAACTATTTTTGTAGATTTTTATGTATTTTATGGGATTTTATTTGAGCCAAAAAGACTTAGTTTTAAATCCCAAAATCTGTTTTCAGGCTTCAGATAGTCGACTTGCTACCTTTATAGTCGACTTGGTCTAAAGTCGGTCGACCGGCTCGGTCGACCGACGTGCACAGACGTGCACGCCTTTGTGCACTGGAGGACGGCCGATCGTACGGGTCGACCGCTCCAGAGAGCTCTGCTCTCTGGAAATTTCGGCCGACCGTACGGGCCGACCGACAGAGAGTTCGACTCTCTACTCCAGTGGCTCGGTCGACCCGAGCGGTCGACCGTGGCTCCAACGGTCGAATTTCTGACCGTTGGCGGTCGACCGACCCGGTCGACCGGCAGCTCTGACAGAGCCCCAACGGCTAGTTTTCCAGACTCTATATAAAGGTCATTTGGGGGCTGTTTTCTTTAAGATTTGGAGATTGTTTTAGAGCCAGTTTTTCCCACTCTTTTCAGAAGTTTTTCTCCACAAAATAGAGAGCAAATATTTCCTATCTAAAGGAAAGTTTTATCAAGAGTGTAAAAGAGAATTTCTTGAGTTTTCCTCCACCATCTCTTTCCTAGTTTTTCTCACACAAACACTTGAGCCATCCATTGCTATTCATCTTATAGGAGTGTTGTAGTGAGAGTTTTTATTGGTGATCAAAGTGTTAAGATCACCAAGAGTTCTTTCTTGTACTTTGAGGAGGCAGACGTGTGTGTCCGCGTTGTTTCGAGTTCGGGTGCGAACTCCGTGTTTGAGGTGCGGCCTCGGCAAGCTTGTGGGGCTTGCGTGTGTACGAGACTAGGGAATCCGAGGGCTTGTAGGTGTTGTGGCACCGAGGAGAGATCCATTGGGATCTTGCATAGTGGAAATCCTTCGTGTGTCGAAGGCGGGGATGTAGAGCAAGTGTGCTCGAACCTCGAAACATACCTTTGTGTTTGCGATTGCCATTTCTCTCTCTCTCCCTTGCTTTATATCTTGCATGCTATTTTTTGTGCTTTCATTTACATGCTTGATATACATTGTGCTTAATTGATATACTTGCTTGGGTTGTTTGCTAACACTTGTATTTAACCAAGAGAGCCAACGCGACACCTCAACCCATTCAAGGGGAATCTAGAGGAGTTTGTTCAGAGCCCTTCACAGGGAATTCGGCAACACTCTTTGGTTATACGTGGTTTTTAGTGTAATAATTTGTTTAGGTCATAATTGCTTTTAGCTTCCGCATTATTTGGCATTAAGTGACCATTAGATTAGCCATCACCTATTCACCCTCCCTCTAGGTGAACTTACAATTGGTATCAGAGCTTGGTACTCTGACTTGGTCTAACAACTTAGAATTAAAGATCCTTTTTTTAGGCTAATCACATTATTTGTACACACACCATGGATTTCATGTCACCTCCCACTTTTGATATTCTTAACATCCATATATGGAAGGTGAAGATGTCTATGTACCTCAAGGCCCTAGGCATTCATGTTTATCTTGCCACCACTAAAAATGATTATTATTTAAATGGCAAAAATATTGAGGCTAATACAAAAGCCCTAAATGCTTTAAGATCTACCCTAAATGATGATTATTTATCTAGGGTTACTAATCTTGATTTGGCTTTTGTAGTTTGGAACACCATACTCTCCTTCGGCAAAAAAGATCAATACTATGCGGGGAGTGACTCGGATGTTGGAAGCAACACCTCCAACGCGTGCTACATGGTCCAAGGGATAACCCCCTTGAGGTAAACACCGAATCCGAGTTAGATGATGAAGACATGTCATATGAAGAGCTCTCTACATTTTGTCAATTATTGCTTAATAAATATGACATGATTAAAAAGGATAATAAAAATTTGAAAAAGAAGTTGGATTGCATGCATATAGAAAATGATTCTTTTAAAAATAAGATTGCATGTTTAGAAAAAGAAAGGAAGATTTGAAAAATGAGAATGTTTCCTTGTTTTCCAAATTGAGTGATCTTTGTGAAGGAAACACAAATTTGAAAAATAAAATTGCTTTGGTGGAAGAACAAAAAGAAATTGCTTTTCAAAAAAACAGCTCTTTGAAAAGAAAAATTTTTGTAAAAGAAAAAGAAAAAGAAAAGTTTCTAAAAAGAAGAAAAATGACTCTATATCTCACATGTCTTTACATGCCACCATTGATGATAGTGAGATTAATCTTTTGAAAAATAAAATTAATAATTTGAGCTCAACTTTGAGCAAATGTGCATTTGATCATTCTAGGTTGGAGTCTATGTTTTCAAAGAAACAAACTCCACACATTCATGCACATCATTCTCATCATGCTTATGTTGCACGTCATGATCACACCAACACACATAAGCATCATAAGGTGTACAAGTGTACACATTGTGGCCGCAAAGGCCATTTAGCAAAATTTTGTTTTGATAAGTTGCATGTTTTAAGTTTTGCTAATAAAAATGTTTGGGTTCCTCAACACAATGCTAACCCCCATGGACCCAAGAAAAAATGGGTACCAAAGTCTCCACCTTTTGTATTTGATATAGGTGAGGGCTCTCACAAAACGTGAGAGGATTGGTGCCTTGGTGGTGGATGCAATGGACTTTATAGACACATCTTAGACGCATCACTATCAAGGAAGCTTGGTGGGACAACCACCATATTTGGAGCTTTGGAGTTGGTAACAATCTCTAAACTCCTACTTTTTATGTACATGCTTCTTTCATTTGATTATCATGTAGCATGTTCATGTTTATTTGTTTTTATATGCTTTATGTGGTAAATCTAGTTTAAATGTAGTTTTTATCAAAACTTAAATTTATACATGTACAAATAGTGAGAACAAATTGATTCATATATGTTTGCACTTCATGCTCATTTGTACCCACTATATGCATATGTATAGCCAAGTTTTGATGATTCTTTCATTTACACTTGTTTTACCTATTTTCATGTTTTACTTCATGTATATGTATTTTTATTCAAATCTAATAAATATACATGTATACCCGTGAGTCTCTTGCCTTCATGCAAATACATTTGATAGACTCTTTTATGTTTGGGATATGTATGTGTATTGTTAGGATTGGATAAATCATACAAATGCCTAGAAGTGTATTATTTTTTTAGAAAAATAAATTTTCATGTTTTATAAAATGTTATTCATCTTTTGAGCTTCAATGACCATTTTCATGAAAATACCATTTACATAACCTTTGAACACTCATCTTTTATTTTCAAGATAATTTTGAGCTTTATGGACTATGAGTGCTTGAATTTTTATGTACTTAGTATGATTCATTAAATACATATGTTTTGATTTCATGTTTTGAAGGATCTTTAACTAGTTTTTCAAAAATTATCTTTAACTAGTTAATTATTCTTCATTTGGTAGTGATTTCAATGCTATACTATTTTCAAATTTATTTTTGAAAACCCATACCTTCCATGGGAGGATGGATGGGCGATTATGCCTTGTATGCTTCATTGAAAATCTTCTATCTTGAGCATATGAAGGGTGGTAGTTCTATGAGATATACACATGATCCTATTATTGGTTCAATTGGTATCATTGAATCGTTTCAATTGGTATCAATTTGACTCTATATTTGTATATACTCATTTTGCTTTATTATATATGTATGTATCAATGTCATTTCTTTTCATACATATATATGAGTTTCATGTGCTTAACTTGCAATTGGTTCACTTTTTTAAAGCACAAAATTTTTGGTGAAAATAAAATTTTTTGGATCATTATGTTTATCATTGATATCAAAATGCTTCAACTTCATATTTTGTTAAATTTCAATTGGTATCAATATGTTTTACAATAATGATTATTTTCAATTTGGTATCTTAAAAATTGTTTGCTTTACAAGAGCTCTGATACCTTTTTAAAAAAAAAAAATTTGTTTAAGAAAAATTAGAAAAATTCAAAATTTTTGATTTGTATTTCCTATATGCAAGGAGAGCTTAACATCTCTCTTACATATGTTGAGTATATTATAAATTGAGGAGCTTGACAACTCTTCTTTATATGATATACGTGTGTAGGGGGAGCTTCACATCTCCTCTTATGCATTACATAATATGTGTTATGTGAGTTAGGCCTTGTCATCCCTTCTTCATGTAATGCATATGTGTAGGGAAGCTAACTTAGCGTCTTCCTCTTCATGAATGTATATCGCATATAAATCTTTATTGATTGATTTGTATCACCCCTTCTTGATCTCTTTGTTTTTGACAAAAAGGGGGAGAAAAATTTATTTGATTTGATTTTACTTTGAACCCTTTGTTGATGATTGACAAAAGGGAGAGAAGTATTTGAGTTTATATGCATGTTTTCATTGCTTAAGGGGGAGAAGTATTTGTCTTCCTTGTATGTTATGCATATATGTTTTGTTTTGCAAATAGGAGAAAAAGATTTATTTTGTTTTATCTCCATTCATTTGCATATATGTTTATGAGCTTTATTGCATATATTTATTATTTTGTGTTATGCATGAGTTAAGGGGGAGCTTCTTTGAAGCTTTACTTTAATCCATGCATATATAACTTCATGAGTTTTGTCATCATCAAAAAGAGGGAGATTGTTGGCCCAAAGGCCTATCACCCTAGTTTTGATGATGATCAACTCATGAAGTTATGTTTACTAATAATCTTGTGTTTAATTAGTGACAGATTCATTATCATGATCTTAGTAGGTGCATAGCTCAACAAAGGATAAAATGTTAAGATTTGGAGCTAGCACGGTGTGATCCAAGGAGCTTTTGGATCAAGCTTGGACCAAGTCAAGAAGATGAGAAGCCTTCAAGTGAAAACTTCAAGGAGATGAAGACTTGTGTCTAGGTATAAGATTTTGTTTTTGTTTTAGATAAAATGTAAAGGATAGAGTAGTTGGTGGATTGCTCAAGTACACCATGCACACGCACTCTTGATAGTTTTGTTTTTATAAAAGATTTTCTAGCTTAAGAAATACATGTTTGGTTTTTGGTATTTCTCATATACATATGTTTAACCCAAAATCAAGTTTAGAGTTTTATGACAAAAACATAGATATTTCATTATGATTGTGTAGTGGATCATATCCATACACACTTTGCTTTAAAAGTATATCTTGTTTTTGTATATCTTGTTTTTGTATTTGATGAAGATTTGGAAAAACATGTTTTGGAAAAATATTGTTTTGAAAAAAACAGTTTTTATCATGAGCCAATATTTTCAAGTTACAAAAATAGTCCAATCTTTTATAACATGCCTTGATTTTGTGCAAGCATGTTTGTTTATCAAAGTATATTGGTAAAACTATTTTTGTAGATTTTTATGTATTTTATGGGATTTTATTTGAGCCAAAAAGACTTAGTTTTAAATCCCAGAAATCTGTTTTCAGGCTTCAGATAGTCGACTTGCTACCTTTATAGTCGATTTGGTCTGAAGT
Source organism: Agave tequilana (assembly GCA_038442645.1). Lineage (NCBI taxonomy): Eukaryota > Viridiplantae > Streptophyta > Magnoliopsida > Asparagales > Asparagaceae > Agave > Agave tequilana. The sequence goes on from JAVJIF010016632.1 coordinate 19,523, forward strand.
CGGTCGACCGGCTCGGTCGACCGACGTGCACAGACGTGCACGCCTTTGTGCACTGGAGGACGGCCGACCGTACGGGTCGACCGCTCCAGAGAGCTCTGCTCTCTGGAAATTTCGGCCGACCGTACGGGTCGACCGACAGAGAGTTCGACTCTCTGCTCCAGTGGCTCGGTCGACCCGAGCGCTCGACCGTGGCTCCAACGGTCGGATTTCTGACCGTTGGCGGTCGACCGACCCGGTCGACCGGCAGCTCTGACAGAGCCCCAACGGCTAGTTTTCCAGACTCTATATAAAGGGTCATTTGGGGGCTGTTTTCTTTAAGATTTGGAGATTGTTTTAGAGCCAGTTTTTCTCACTCTTTTCAGAAGTTTTTCTCCACAAAATAGAGAGCAAATATTTCCTATCTAAAGGAAAGTTTTATCAAGAGTGTAAAAGAGAATTTCTTGAGTTTTCCTCCACCATCTCTTTCCTAGTTTTTCTCACACAAACACTTGAGCCATCCATTACTATTCATCTTATAGGAGTGTTGTAGTGAGAGTTTTTATTGGTGATCAAAGTTTTAAGATCACCAAGAGTTCTTTCTTGTACTTTGAGGAGGCGGATGTGTGTGTCCGCGTTGTTTCGAGTTCGGGTACAAACTCCGTGTTTGAGGTGCGGCCTCGGCAAGCTTGTGGGGCTTGCGTGTGTACGGGACTAGGGAGTCCGGGGCTTGTAGGTGTTGCGGGACCGAGGAGAGATCCATTGGGATCTTGCATAGTGGAGATCCTTCGTGTGTCGAAGGCGGGGATGTAGAGCAAGTGTGCTCGAACCTCGAAACATACCTTTGTGTTTGCGATTGCCATTTCTCTCTCTCTCCCTTACTTTATATCTTGCATGCTATTTTTTGTGCTTTCATTTACATGCTTGATATACATTGTGCTTAATTGATATACTTGCTTGGGTTGTTTGCTAACACTTGTATTTAACCAAGAGAGCCAACGCGGCACCTCAACCCATTCAAGGGGAATCTAGAGGAGTTTGTCCAGAGCCCTTCACGGGAAATTCGGCAACACTCTTTGGTTATACGTGGTGTTTAGTGTAATAATTTATTTAGGTCATAATTGCATTTAGCTTCCGCATTATTTGGCATTAAGTGACCATTAGATTAGCCATCACCTATTCACCCCCCCCTCTAGGTGAACTTACACATTCAACAACCACCACCGCCATACTACGAAGATCAGATCCTCTAGATACTCGCCGATGTGAAGGAGCAGATAAAGGAGCAGTAAGCCTTGTCCAATCATGATCAGGAACTGTGACTCTCGACCCTGAGAACACCATCAGTGAACAAGAGGCATTGAGGCAGCTCAATAAACAACTCCAGGCCCAAATGACTGCCCTCTAGAATACCCAGACATTGACGCAATCGAAAAGCGAGCTTGAAATCAAAGAATATCCTGACATCTGAGTCCTTGATGAGCTGATCTAAAGATGGATCGAGGAGGCTAAGTTGCAGCTCAATAGACATTCAACACTTGTAGCTGGCAAAGTCTCCGACTTCCCACTCTCCAAAGAGATCCTGGAATGCGAGTTTTCATGAAAGTTCTCAACTCTAGCCGTTGACTACTACTCCAGAGTGAGCGACCCAGCTCAACACAACAGGCATTTTCAAGATAAGACGGTGTTCTACTCTCGCAATAATCTGATCATATGCCTAACCTTTCCATCCAGCTAGAAAAGTGTGGCCTCAGATTGGTTGGCCAAGAAGAACAACCCTCACCTTCTCTCCATTAAGATGAAGCAGGGTGATAGCCTCAAGTGCCACATCGGTCACTTCTAAAGCCAGCTTGCCAAGGTCCCCAAATGCGATGAGAAAGTCTCCGCACTCATATTCATTAGCGGGCTGTAGATCTCTCGCCCACTGTACAAGCACCTGCTGAAGTATGACATCACTTAAATGAGTGAAGTTTTAACTCGAGCCCAACCCTACTCCAATTGAAGGAAGCCATGAAGAGTTCAGTCAAGCACTCCATCAAGCACAATAACGATGGAAAGAGGATAAGCTCAAGCGCGAGAACCTGACCCATGCCAGCAACTAGAACTAGGGGCAACATTCGAGAAGCAGGTGTTCCCAATTCTCTCCCCAGATTCACTCCGAGCCTTTAGAGCGAAGCAACGCTTTACCCCGCTGAGGCCTTCCATCAACGTCTTCAGTGCTATCAAGGACTAACCATAGATAAGACGCTCGAAGCTAATCTAAGATGACCCCATACTTTCCGGAGTGAGAGAGTATTGTTCCTTCCACGAAAGTGAACGAGTCGAACGTGTGCACAGAAAAGAGAAGTTTAGAAATGTAGATTAACAAGTGAAAGGCTGCTCAATTCTACCGCTATACAAGTGGCTATGCGGGTCATGATTCATAAGGAGGGACTGATGAAAGCTTTTAGCAAGTTCTTTCTAAGTGACTATTAACTTATTTAAAACTCTTTTTTCTTTGTTTTAAAATAAAAATAAAGAAACTAGGTTAAGTTAGAAAGAAAGTTTAGATGGGGTTGACAAAATTGACTCCGAAATTAATTATGAAATTTGGAAATTAGATGGGGTTAAATTTTTAATAAAAACAGTTGATATATATATATATATATATATATATATATATATATATATATATATATATATATATATATATATATATATATATATATATATATATATATATCATTTTAGTGGGTTATATAAGAGAGATTTCTGGTGAGTTCCTCCAAACTCCACGAAAATTCGATTGCGCCGCGTTTCGTGGACCAATCAGACCACCACCAGAACCACCACCTTAAGGTAATATTCCCTTCCCTTTCTTCTTTTTCATGCATCTATGCATTAATTCATACATTGAGGACAATGCATGAGATAGGTGTGGGGGAGGGTTCTAACATAAGTTAGGTTTTTCTTTTTATTTAAAAAAAATTTAACATTTTCTTTACTTTTAAAAACTTTTTGAAAATAGAAACAATATTTTGACATATTTTTTGTAAGAAATTGAGTCAATTTTAAGGAATAGGAAAATCAAATTAGGATTTCTTAAACTTGGTCAAAATAAGATTATTTGTTTGATTTTTAGGGTTAGGAAGATAATTTGTCAAAGTAATTTAGTCTTCATCTTTACCTTAATGACATATGCACACTTCACACACTTACACACTTAGGGTTCAAAAACAAAGACTCTTATGCCTTATAAAAAAAAGAAAAAAATATATCTATGAAAGATGAACAAATCTAATTATTGATTAGCTAGGTACTTTGGCCTAAACAAGCCTTAGTATTTATGCGAAGATGATTAGATAAGTTTGAGAAAAAATATATATATATAAATCCTCTGATTAAGCTGGGTATTTGTGCCTCATAAAGTATAAGTATTCACGCCTAAAAGTGATTCATATAATAAAATCCTTAATTTTGTGGCCTTGTTTGCTCGAGTCCTTAAGTCCTTAGGGTGTTTTCTCACCCGGTGCCCTATGACCGTTTGGTTTGGGAGTCATCGATTAAAGGCTCGTTACATGGACAGATTAGAAAGCCTAATAGAACTAAGGAATAATACCACCAAAAAATATATATATAAATAAATAAGGCATAAGAGTTAGAGTTAAAGAACACTTAGTCAAAATTTTCACGGTCACAAGGTGCATATGACTTAGGGTAAGGTAATAGACTAGATGAGAAGTACAATTTGACTCCTTACTTTAATTGATAACAAATTTTTGAATAGAGACTAAATTTAGGAATGAAAAATTCGATTTTCCTATAACTTATAGATTACTTAAAACTTACAATAATATTTCAAATATTTTTCTTTCAAAATGTGTTTTCAAAATACTAACATTTTTCTCTTTCTTTACGAATTTTGTGGGTGTAATCCACTGAAAACTCTCACGAGATAAAACTCGTCCTTTAGGAGTAACCTAGAGGTTTAACGGCTTGTTGCACATGCTCAGTGCAATCGCGTGACCTGCGAAAGTGATCTAATAATTTTTTGTTTAGTTGTTTTGCTCGAGGACGAGCTAAAGATAGGTGTAGGGGTGTGATTGCACACATTTATTACATTATTCTTTATTACATTCCACATTTATCATGTAATAAATCTGCTAAATTCCTTGTCTTAATGTCTATTTTGCAGAAGATAATCATGAGGAGAAAGAGGATAAAATCAAATAAATATTAGTTAAATTCAGATTTAAATAGATCTACTTGGTTAGAGGAGGATGATCTTAAATCCAGTTAGTTAAATTCAGTTTTTGGTGAATCAGGTGGTTAAAGCTAAAGATCAACCGAGGATAATATCAAATACAGAGTCCAAATCCAAAGGAATAAATAGATAGAGAGAAGATCAACGGATGAGATGAAGCAATTTTGACTCAGATTCTGGCTGGATACATTTTAGTATTTGAATCATAACTTTCGCTACAAGAATGCAAATCTGATGATTCAAGATGACCCAGAAAAAGGACGTAAAGGGATACAACTCTTAAGTTTATCATTATTTCTAATTCTGTCATTTGATAAGTTTTATTTAGCAATCAATATGCCAATAAGCTACAGATCAGAACTGAATATCCACATCAAATCAAGTTTGGAGATAAGGGAAAGATTCAAATTCAGAAATAGCCAGCTTTCCTTATCTTCATACTCCTCTACCCTCTGCATTTCTCTTATAAATACCTAAAATCTCAAAGGCAAAAGAGGGACGACCAAGCAGAGAATAGAACTTAGGATAATTTATAGTTTGTAACTTAGGTTTTTTTAGTTTTCTTTTTATATAATTTTTACTTTTCTTTATGTAACTGAGAGGAGAGACGACTTTCATGGAGGAATGAGAGCAAGCTTGTATTGCAGGTGACACCAGTGTAAGTGATCTCTTCTTTCATTGTTATTTGAATCGAATCAAAGTTTCTTTTTCTTTCTTTACTCTTGTTTCTTTTACTCTCCTCTGATGTGTTGCAATTCAAGAGAATCCGATAGCCTCGAGACTGCTTAGCCGTTGCAAATGCCTTTGATGGCCTATGGTGATGAACAACCCTTCTCTTGCTAGTATAGTTTGTCATTTTATTCGTAGTGTAGATCGAGAATGGGGAAGATCCTATATGTCATGCTTGATTGCCTTCAAAGACAAGGTAAGTCGTTGCAATGGATCGAAGGTATATGAGCACTGAAGAGGTAAGTAATTTTTAGGTTGTCTTTTTTTTCTTTTATTCTTTAGTTTCAATATCACAATCTCCAACCATTTTTATCATCCTTTTCTATTTCTTTTTACATATCCAATCTAGTTTCTCCATCTTCCCAATCTCTCAGTTTCTGACTCACTTCATTGTAATTTATTTTTCTTTTCTTTTTAAGAAACTAAAGAAGAACTTTAACCATTAATGGTAGCATAAAAGAGAACTTGCTAGAAAAGCTTCCATCGCTAGTCCCTCCTTGTGGATCACGACCCGCATAGCTACTTGCTATCGCGGTAGAATTGAGTAACTTGCACTCTTTAATCTTAAAATCTGAAATTCTGTATTCTTATGTGCAGGTTCCAAGATCAATCAAATTTTGGCGCCGTCGCCGGGGAGGGACTGTAAGTTATTCTCTTTTTAGATTTACATTTTTGGTTAACTTTCTTTTTTGTTTTGGTGTACAGGCTTGACAACAAGGAATTCTTGCTGCAGTGGACATATAAGTGCCTTTGGACTCTGCTCAAGAAAGCAGAGCCAAGAAGCTCTCAGATTTGCTACAGTCCTGTGGCAAACTGAGTGAACTACTAACCTGTATTTTCTGTAGGTTGGCTGAATTGCGTAGTTTAAATATCTGTAGCATTTATTTCCTTATTTGACTCATTGTATATATATTTCTAACATAACAGTAAAAAGTTAATTGTAAATGCTAAAAAATGATTTAGACTTTACATTTAGGCACGTGTCTATTTCATTACATTTTCTATTTACTGTTAAAGAGTGCTAGAGCCAAGGTATGTGTGCATAGCATTTAGTATAAGGTTCATTCTTATATGAAATATTGCTTGAGTGTTACTTTTTTATATATACTTGTGCACTGCACTAAATTGACTTAAGGGCTTGTCCTATAAACAAGATAAGGTAGGGAAGTCATTTCCCTCTCTTAGCCCACAAACAATCTCCCCACTCACTAAACCAAGCCTAACTAAAAATGAGTAGATGTTGGCTCTAGGGACATCTCAGACTCAATTAGGAGATTATCCTAAGGGGAAAGGTGTTGGAATTTGACTCCTGCCAAATCAGTGTCTAGGAAGGGGATTAAGGGCCGAAAGCCCGAAGATTGGTGATTACTTAATTAAGGAACGTCTTTGACGGATAACCTCCCACCAACCTTGCCCTGACCTGACTGATTAGCTTGTAGTCAAAGTCTGCATTATACCTCCTATGGACAGTCTAACCAGTTAGGAGTCGTCTAGGTCAAAGGTCTACCATAACTTAGGTTAGAATTTTTTCCTTTTTGTTTGCTTATTTGTTTGTTTTTTTTTTTTTTGTTTATGTTTTATTATATGATATGGCTTATAACAATAATTTTTTCAATTTTAATGGTAATCCATATTACACACCAACCTCTTTTTCGGATATTACCAACCTGGTATATCATAACTTTAACCAACCTAATGTGCCGGATTGGTCTTATCCGAATCAATATAACCCATGCCCCCAATCTTATAACCATAATTTTCAGAATAATTTCAACTCTTCACAGAGTCAGTGGGGATTCACCTCCTCCGAGTCCAATTTTCAACCAACTTGTCCTCCTTATCCACCTTGTCCACAATATTTTCAAGATTCATACTCAGTTCCACCAGTCCAAAATAGAAAACTATCAATTTTGAAAATGAGTATGCATGAGTCCAAACAACAATCACAAAATCTGATGAACTCACAATTTTACCACCGATTCTATAACAACACTTCATCTTTTCAAGACCAATCGCAACAAAACGATGAACCTATCAACTATGAAAAGATGCTTGAAGGTATGACTCAGGCTCAAAACGCTCGTAATCATGACATAGATATGATGGTCCAAACTCTACGTTCTCACCGTTTGGCCAGTTCTGATGTCGTTAACCATTCTGTTAGAGCTGAAGAGTCATGTTGTTTTGAAAAACAAGGTTCCATTTCAGTATAATCATTTGAACTTGCCCAAACTCCAAATTTTAAAAATGATATTGACAGTTTGGCAAGTTATTCCTTTCCTGAAATAGAACTTGAGAATGAATATAATTCTGAACCTCAATTTAGTTATTCAATTCTACTTCCTGATTCAATAATGACTCCGGTGTCTTCACCTGATTTCAATCATTTTCTCGAGTCAACATTGGATCCTGTGCCAATTCATAATGAAATTGAATCGCCCATCTTTGATGATCATTTTATTGAACTTGACCAATTTCATACTTTTGGAAGTCCCATTGACAAATTGACAAGTTCTCATTTTTATGAAATTGAACTCAAAGAGAAATGCGACCTAGATTCTCAAATTTGTGATCCAGTTCAAATTCCGAATCAATATTAACTCCTGTTTTGTTACCCGATTTAAGTAATATTTTAGAGTCAGTTTTGATTCCCACACCTGTCATTCTTGAACTTGAATCACCAATATTATGTCACATTCCATTGTGAGAAAACGAATGTGGACTTGAGTTTCAACTTCTTGATTTGGACTCACTTTCTGAACCAATCTCGACTCATGAACTTTTACTTGACTTAAGTCACTTTCCTGAGTCGGTATTAGTTTTCATACTTCCTAAGTCCAAGTCAATTATTCCATCTTTTCACACTCTATTTTGGGACAAGGCGGTGGACAAAATTGACTCCGAAATTAATTATGAAATTTGGAAATTAGATGGGGTTAAATTTTTAATAAAAACCGTTCATATATATATATCATTTTAGTGGGTTATATAAGAGAGCTTTCTTGTGAGTTCCTCCTAACTCTACGAAAATTCGATTGGGCCGCATTTCGGGGACCAATCAGACCACCACCGGAACCACCACCTTAAGGTAATATTTCCTTCCCTTTCTTCTTTTTCATGCATCTATGCATTAATTCATATATTGAGGACAATGCATGAGATAGGTGTGGGGGAGGGTTCTAACATAACTTAGGTTTTTCTTTTTATTTAAAAAAATTTAACATTTTCTTTACTTTTAAAAACTTTTTGAAAATAAAAACAATATTTTGACATATTTTTTGTAAGAAATTGAGTCAATTTTAAGGAATAGGAAAATCAAATTAGGATTTCTTAAACTTGGTAAAAATAAGATTATTTGTTTGATTTTTAGGGTTACGAAGATAATTTGTCAAAATAATTTAGTCTTCATCTTTACCTTAATGAAATATGCACACTTCACACACTTACACACTTAGGGTTCAAAAACAAAGACTCTTATGCCTTATAAAATATATATATATATATATATATATATATATATATATATATATATATATATATATCTATGAAAGATGAACAAATCTAATTATTGATTAGCTAGGTACTTTGGCCTAAGCAAGCCTTAGTATTTATGCGAAAGATGATTAGATAAGTTTGAGAAAAAAATATATAATATAAATCCTCTGATTAAGCTGGGTATTTGTGCCTCATAAAGTATAAGTATTCACGCCTAAAAGTGGTTCATATAATAAAATCCTTAGTTTTGTGGCCTTGTTTGCTCGAGTCCTTAAGTCCTTGAGGTGTTTTCTCACCGGTGCCCTATGACCGTTTGGTTTGGGAGTCATCGATTAAAGGCTCATTACATGGGCAGATTAGAAAGCCTAATAGAACTAAGAAATAATACCACCAAAAATATATATATATAAATAAATAAGACATAAGAGTTAGAGTTAAAGAACCCTTAGTCAAAATTTTCACGATCACAAGGTGTATATGACTTAGGGTAAGGTAATAGACTAGATGAGAAGTACAATTTGACTCCATACTTTAATTGATAACAAATTTTTGAATAGAGACTAAGTTTAGAAATGAAAAATTCAATTTTCCTATAACTTATAGATTACTTAAAACTTACAATAATATTTCAAATATTTTTCTTTCAAAACGTGTTTTCAAAATACTAACATTTTTCTCTTTCTTTACGGATTTTGTGGGTGTAATCCACTGAAAATCCTCACGAGACAAAACTCGTCCTCTAGGGGTAACCTAGAGGTTTAATGGCTTGTTGCACATGCTCAGTGCAATCGCGTGACCTGCGAAAGTGATCTAATAATTTTTTGTTTAGTTGTTTTGCTCGAGGACGAGCTAAAGATAGGTGTAGGGGTGTGATTGCACACATTTATTACATTATTCTTTATTACATTCCACATTTATCATGTAATAAATCTGCTAAATTCATTGTCTTAATGTCTATTTTGCAGAAGATAATCATGAGGAGAAAGAGGATAAAATCAAATAAATATTAGTTAAATTCAGATTTAACTAGATCTACTTGGTTAGAGGAGGATGATCTCAAATCCAGTTGGTTAAATTCAGTTTTTAGTAAATCAGGTGGTTAAAGCTAAAGATCAACCGAGGATAATATCAAATACAGAGTCCAAATCCAAAGGGATAAATAGATAGAGAGAAGATCAACAGATGAGATGAAGCAATTCTGACTCAGATTCTGGCTGGATACATTTTAGTATTTGAATCATAACTTTCGCTACAAGAATGCAAATCTGATGATTCAAGATGACCAAGAAAAAGGACGTAAAGGGATACAACTCTTAAGTTGATCAGTATTTCTAATTCTGTCATTTGATAAGTTTTATTTAGCAATCAATACGCCAATAAGCTGCAGATCAGAACTGAATATCCACATCAAATCAAGTTTGGAGATAGTAGAAAGATTCAAATTAAGAAATAGCCAGCTTTCCTTATCTTCATACTCCTCTACCCTCTGCATTTCCCTTATAAATACCTGCAATCTCAAAGGCAAAAGAGGGATGACCAAGCAGAGAATAGAACTTAGGATAATTTGTAGTTTGTAACTTAGATTTTTTTTAGTTTTCTTTTTATGTAATTTTTACTTTTCTTTATATAACTGAGAGGAGAGACGACTTTCATGCAGGAATGAGAGCAAGCTTGTACTGCAGGTGACACCAGTGTAAGTGATTTCTTCCTTCATTATTATTTGAATCGAATTAAAGTTTCTTTTTCTTTCTTTACTCTTGTTTTCTTTTACTCTCCTCTGATGTGTTGCAATCCAAGAGAATCTGATAGCCTCGAGACTGCTTAGCCGTTGCAAGTGCCCTTGATGGCCTATGGTGATGAACAACAATTCTCTTGCTAGTATAGTTTGCCCTTTTATTCGTAATGTAGATCCAGAATGGGAAAGATCCTATACGCTATGCTTGATTGCCTTCAAAGATAAGGTAAGTCGTTGCAACGGATCGAAGGTATATGAGCACTGAAGAGAAGAGGTAAGTAATTTTTAGGTTGTCTTTCTTTTCTTTTATTCTTTAGTTTCAATATCACAATCTCCAACCATTTTTATCATCCTTTTCTATTTCTTTTTACATATCCAATCTAGTTTCTCCATCTTCCCAATCTCTCAGTTTCTGCCTCACTTCATTGTAATTTATTTTTCTTTTCTTTTTAAGAAACTAAAGAAGAACTTTAACCATAGCTACTTGCTATCGCGGTAGAATTGAGTAACTTGCACTCTTTAATCTTAAAATCTGAAATTCTGTATTCTTGTGTGCTGGTTCCAAGGTCAATCAAATTTTGGGGCCGTCGCCGGGGAGGGACTGTAAGTTATTCTCTTTTTAGATTTACATTTTTGGTTAACTTTCTTTTTTGTTTTTGGTGTACAGGCTTGACAACAAGGAATTCTTGCTGCAGTGGACATATAAGTGGCTTTGGACTCTGCTCAAGAAAGCAGAGCCAAGAAGCCCTCAGATTTGCTACAGTCCTGTGGCAAACTGAGTGAACTACTAACCTGTATTTTCTGTTGGTTGGCTGAATTGCGTAGTTTAAATATCTGTAGCATTTATTTCCTTATTTGAGTCATTGTATATATATTTCTAACATAACAGTAAAAAGTTAATTGTAAATGCTAAAAAATGATTTAGACTTTGCATTTAGGCATGTGTCTATTTCATTACATTTTTCATTTACTGTTGAAGAGTGCTAGAGCCAAGGTATGTGTGCATAGCATTTAGTATAAGGTTCATTCTTGTATGAAATATTGCTTGAGTATTACTTTTTTCTATATACTTGTGCACTGCACTAAATTGACTTAAGGGCTTGTCCTATAAACAAGATAAGGTGGGGAAGTCATTACCCTCTCTTAGCCCACAAACAATCTCCCCACTCACTAACCCAAGCCTAACTAAAAATGAGTAGATGTTGGCTCTAGGGACATCTCAGACTCAATTAGGAGATTATCCTAAGGGGAAAGGTGTTGGAATTTGACTCCTGCCAAATCAGTGTCTAGGAAGGGGATTAAGGGCCGAAAACCCGAAGATTGGTGGTTACTTAATTAAGGAACGTTTTTGACGGATAACCTCCCACCAATCTTGCCCTGACTTGTCTGATTAGCTTGTGGTCAAAGTCTGCATTATACCTCCTATGGACAGTCTAACCAGTTAGGAGTCGTTTAGGTCAAAGGTCTACCATAACTTAGGTTAGAATTTTTTCCTTTTTGTTTGCTTATTTGTTTGTTTTTTTTTCTTTATTTGTGTTTTATTATATGATATGGCTTATAACAATAATTTTTTCAATTTTAATGGTAATCCATATTACACACCAACCTCTTTTTCGGATATTACCAACCCGGCATGTCATAACTTTAACCAACCTAGTGTGCTGGATTGGTCTTATCCGAATCAATATAACCCATGCCCCCAATCTTATAACCATAATTTTCAGAATAATTTCAACTCTTGACAGGGTCAGTGGGGATTCACCTCCCCCGAGTCCAATTTTCAACCAATTTGTCCTCCTTATCCACCTTGTCCTCAATATTTCCAAGATTCATACTCAGTTCCACCAGTCCAAATAGAAAACTATCAATTTTAAAATGAGTATGCATGAGTCCAAACAACAATCAAAAAATCTGATGAACTCACAATTTTACCACCGATTCTATAACAACACTTCATCTCTTCAAGACCAATCGCAACAAAACGATGAACCTATCAACTATGAAAAGATGCTTGAAGCTATGACTCAGTCTCAAAATGCTCGTAATCATGACATAGATATGATGGTCCAAACTCTATGTTCTCACCGTTTGGCCAGTTCTGATGTCGTTAACCATTCTGTTAGAGCTGAAGAGTCATGTTGTTTTGAAAATAAGGTTCCATTTCAGTATAATCATTTGAACTTGCCCAAACTCCAAATTTTAAAAATGATATTGACAGTTTGGCAAGTTATTTCTTTCCTGAAATAGAACTTGAGAATGAATATGATCCTAAACCTCAACTTAGTTATTCAATTCTACTTCCTGATTCAATAATGACTCCGGTGTCTTCACCTGATTTCAATCATTTTCTCGAGTCAACATTGGATCCTGTGTCAATTCATAATGAAATTGAATCGCCCATCTTTGATGATCATTTTATTGAACTTGACCAATTTCATACTTTTGAAAGTCCCATTGACAAATTGATAAGTTCTCATTTTTATGAAATTGAACTCAAAGAGAAATGCGACCTAGATTCTCAAATTTGTGATCCAGTTCAAATTCCCGAATCAATATTAACTCCTGTTTTGTTACCCGATTTAAGTAATATTTTAGAGTCAGTTTTGATTCCCACACCTGTCATTCTTGAACTTGAATCACTAATATTAAGTCACATTCCATTGTGAGAAAACGAATGTGGACTTGAGTTTCAATTTCTTGATTTGGACCCACTTTCTGAACCAATCTCGACTCATGAACCTTTATTTGACTTAAGTCACTTTCCTGAGTCGGTATTAGTTTCCATACTTCCTAAGTCCAAGTCAATTATTCCATCTTTTCACACTCCATTTTGGGACAAGGCGGTTGACAAAATTGACTCCGAAATTAATTATGAAATTTGAAAATTAGATGGGGTTAAATTTTTAATAAAAACCGTTCATATATATATCATTTTAGTGGGTTATATAAGAGAGATTTCTTGTGAGTTCCTCCTAACTCTACGAAAATTCGATTGGGCTGCATTTCGGGGACCAATCAGACCACCACTTTGAAAATAAAAACAATATTTTGATATATTTTTTGTAAGAAATTGAGTCAATTTTAAGGAATAGGAAAATCAAATTAGGATTTCTTAAACTTGTTCAAAATAAGATTATTTGTTTGATTTTTAGGGTTAGGAAGATAATTTGTCAAAATAATTTAGTCTTCATCTTTACCTTAATGAAATATGCACACTTCACACACTTACACACTTAGGGTTCAAAAACAAAGACTCTTATGCCTTATAAAAAACATATATATCTATAAAAATTAACAAATCTAATTATTGATTAGCTAGGTACTTTGGCCTAAGCAAGCCTTAGTATTTATGCGAAAGATGATTAGATAAGTTTAAGAAAAAAATATATATATAAATCCTCTGATTAAGCTGGGTATTTGTGCCTCATAAAGTATAAGTATTCACGCCTAAAAGTGATTCATATAATAAAATCCTTAGTTTTGTGGCCTTGTTTGCTCGAGTCCTTAAGTCCTTGGGGTGTTTTCTCACCGGTGCCCTATGACCGTTTGGTTTGGGAGTCATCGATTAAAGGCTCATTACATGGGCAGATTAGAAAGCCTAATAGAACTAAGGAATAATACCACCAAAAATATATATATATAAATAAATAAGGTATAAGAGTTAGAGTTAAAGAACCCTTAGTCAAAATTTTCACGGTCACAAGGTGTATATGACTTAGGGTAAGGTAATAGACTAGATGAGAAGTACAATTTGACTCCTTACTTTAATTGATAACAAATTTTTGAATAGAGACTAAGTTTAGGAATGAAAAATTCAATTTTCCTATAACTTATAGATTACTTAAAACTTACAATAATATTTCAAATATTTTTCTTTCAAAATGTGTTTTCAAAATACTAACATTTTTCTCTTTCTTTACGGATTTTTTGGGTGTAATCCACTGAAAATCCTCACGAGACAAAACTCGTCCTCTAGGGGTAACCTAGAGGTTTAACGGCTTGTTGCACATGCTCAGTGCAATCGCGTGACCTGTGAAAGTGATCTAATAATTTTTTGTTTAGTTGTTTTGCTCGAGAACGAGCTAAAGATAGGTGTGGGGGTGTGATTGCACACATTTATTACATTATTCTTTATTGCATTCCACATTTATCATGTAATAAATCTGCTAAATTTCTTGTCTTAATGTCTATTTTGCAGAAGATAATCATGAGGAGAAAGAGGATAAAATTAAATAAATATTAGTTAAATTCAGATTTAACTAGATCTACTTGGTTAGAGGAGGATGATCTCAAATCCAGTTGGTTAAATTCAGTTTTTAGTGAATCAGGTGGTTAAAGTTAAAGATCAACCGAGGATAATATCAAATACAGAGTCCAAATCTAAAGGGACAAATAGATAGAGAGAAAATCAACGGATGAGATGAAGCAATTCTGACTCAGATTCTGGCTGGATGCATTTTAGTATTTGAATCATAACTTTCGCTACAAGAATGCAAATCTGATGATTCAAGATAACCCAGAAAAATGACGTAAAGGGATACAACTCTTAAGTGATCAGTATTTCTAATTCTGTCATTTGATAAGTTTTATTTAGCAATCAATACGCCAATAAGCTGCAGATCAGAACTGAATATCCACATCAAATCAAGTTTGGAGATAATAGAAAGATTCAAATTAAGAAATAGCCAGCTTTCCTTATCTTCATACTCCTCTACCCTCTGCATTTCCCCTATAAATACCTGCAATCTCAAAGGCAAAAGAGGGACGACCAAGCAGAGAATAGAACTTAGGATAATTTGTAGTTTGTAACTTAGATTTTTTTAGTTTTCTTTTTATGTAATTTTTACTTTTCTTTATATAACTGAGAGGAGAGACGACTTTCATGTAGGAATGAGAGCAAGCTTGTACTGCAGGTGACACCAGTGTAAGTGATCTCTTCTTTCATTGTTATTTAAATCGAATTAAAGTTTCTTTTTCTTTCTTTACTCTTGTTTTCTTTTACTCTCCTCTGATGTGTTGCAATCCAAGAGAATCTGATAGCCTCGAGACTGCTTGGCCGTTGCAAGTGCCCTTGATGGCCTATGGTGATGAACAACAATTCTCTTGCTAGTATAGTTTACCCTTTTATTCGTAGTGTAGATCCAGAATGGGAAAGATCCTATATGCCATGCTTGATTGCCTTCAAAGATAAGGTAAGTCGTTGCAATGGATCGAAGGTATATAAGCACTGAAGCGGTAAGTAATTTTTAGGTTGTCTTTCTTTTCTTTTATTCTTTAGTTTCAATATCACAATCTCCAACCATTTTTATCATCCTTTTCTATTTCTTTGTACATATCCAATCTGGTTTCTCCATCTTCCCAATCTCTCACTTTCTACCTAACTTCATTGTAATTTATTTTTCTTTTCTTTTTAAGAAACTAAAGAAGAACTTTAACCATTAATGGTAGCATAAAAGAGAACTTGCTAGAAAAGCTTCCATCGCTAGTCCCTCCTTGTGGATCACGACCGGCATAGCCACTTGCTATCGCGGTAGAATTGAGTAACTTGCACTCTTTAATCTTAAAATCTGAAATTCTATATTCTTGTGTGCAGGTTCCAAGATCAATCAGGGTGCTTGTCCGCTGATTCTTGATTCACTTTTATCTCCAGTTAGTTTTTAAGTTTGGGATATATAATTGATGTTATCTTTGTTGATTCTTCAGCTAACTAGCTGGGTCTTCAAAAATCTGGTCTTAACTGAATTAGATCTGAGATTATCCTCTTGATATGTTCCGATCTTCTGTTGTGATTAAATCTTCACAAAATTTGATTTAGTTGGCCTAAATTTGTGATTATCTTTTCTCTCACATTTAATCATATCCTGCATAATTTGATATTAAGATAAGTTACTTGTAGGATTTATTACACAATAGATGTAAAAATTAAATGATAAATTTGCAATATGTGTGTCCAATCACACCCCCACATTTATCTTTGCTCGTCCTCGAGCAAAATAAATAAAAAGCAAAATAGAGTTATCCTAATCTAACTCACTTTTGTAGGAGTCACGGTTTGCAGTTAGCTCGTACAATAAGCCATTAATCTCTAGGTTATCCCTAGAAGATGAGTTTTGTCTCGTGACAGTTTTCAGTGAATTACACCCACAAAATCTGTAAGAAAAACAATGTGTTAGTATTTTGAAAACACATTTTGAAAGAGAGAATATTTGAAGAATTTTTACAAAAATTCAAGTAATCTGTAAGTCATAAGAATACCAAGCTATTATTTCTTAAATATAGTCTTTACTCAAAAAACTTGTTATCAATCAAAATAAGGATTAAAACTGTATTTCTCACCTAGTCAATTATTTTACCCTAAGTCATATGCACATTTGTGACAGTAAATTTTTGACTAAGAATTCTTCAACTTTAACTCTTATACCTTATTTTTACATATTTTTTTGTGGTAATATCTCTTAGTTCTATTAAGCCTTCTAATTCGCCTATGTAACGAGTTTTAGGTTGATGATTCTCAAATCAGACGGTCTTAGGGCACCGGATGAAAAACACCCCAAGGACTTGAAGCACTCGAGCAAATAAGGCCAGAAAACTAAGGACTTTATTAATTATATGGACTACTTTTAGGCGTGAATACTTATACTTTATTAGGCACAAATACCCAGCTTAATCAAAGGATTTTTTTGATCTATATTTATATATTTTTAATATAGCATAAGAATCTTTGTTTTTGAACCCTAAGATTGTAAGTGTATAAAGTATGCATCAAGTTAAAAATCAAGACTGAATTACTTTTCTAATTTTTCTTTCTAACCCTAAAAATAAAACAAAGAATCTTATTTTAACCAAGTGTAATCATTATTAATATTCTCCTATTCCTTAAAATTAACTTAATTTCTTACAAAAAATAAGCCAAAATATTGATATTCTTTTCAAAAAGTTTTTAAAAGCAAAAAAAATTTTTTTTATTAAAAGATAACCTATGTTATGTTAGAACCCTCTTTGATTAGTCTCCAATATTACATATTTAATATCATATTTTCATACTTATTCTTTATAAATTCTGCTAAATAATTATTTTCTTGTGTATTCCAAGGTCCATCGTGTGGAATGAAATATAAGATCAAAAATTTCATTTATTTAGTGATTTTTAGATCCTAATAGAGCCATTGACTTTAAAAGCCCATTCTGCTGCTGCAGGGAGCAGAAAATAGGAAACCAAAGACCCGAACACAACTCATACTGCAGGCACAAGGTCCACGCTGCGGCACGGAGCCACGCGTCGTACTTCGACGCGTGGCCCCGTATGGCCCAGTATGGCCCTCCTGTACCACTGATTTTGCCTATAAAAGCCTAATATTCTCCAGAGTAGGGGGAGGAGTTTTAGTGTAGTTTTTAGAGTAATTTTTTATCTTTAGTTTAGGTTAGTTGTTCTTATTCTTCCTATTTTATATTTTTCATTTCTTGTAGATCTTATATTAGGGAAGAGAGTAATGCATAGGATGAAAGTAAGAGTGCTTGTAATGAAGGGTGACACTCTATGAAAGGTTCTCTCTTTATCTCTACTTAATTTCTTCTCTCTAACTCCTTTTACATGTTTGGCTAATTTATCTCATGGTAACTAACTATTAACTAGTAACTTGCTAACTCCTTACTTGATAATCCACATGAATCTAATAGCCTCTACTCAGTCTTGCTCTTGCAAGAGAGCCATTGATGGCTCAAGATGATGGATTCTAACACTCTAACATCCTAACTCTCTAACAAGCTAACACTACTTTATTCCATACTTGCTCTTGTTTATTTTGATGGTTTATGTGTAGCTTGCACTTATTTCTTTAGTTAGGATGTGATTAGTTATCTTATGGGTCATGCTTTGAAACGCTCATGAACCAAGGACTAGTGATGGCCAAGGATACATGTGAGGCAACTATCACTAAGAGATTAGCATGGTTAGTGGATCTATTAGTAGTTAGTAGCAATGAGTTTTCTTTCCTTTTCACTTTGTTTTAGAAGTAATTTCAAAAACCACAAATATCTTCTCTTCTATGTTCCTACTTCTTCATTTTTCACCGTACTTTTCTCTTTTCATTCTTTATTTTTTTCTACTCATTCTTTAAAATGTTGAAGAAACTTTAATACACACGTGAATATACCGTGAAATCTTCTACACCTCCCGTCCTTGTGGATTCGACCCGTTTAACCTTAATGCTATAGCGGAAGTATCGAGGAAACCAAAGAACACACTTTTAACTCTTGATTTCTAAACATACACTTTCTGTGCACGGTTTTCCCCTAATCAAATTTTGTCTCCATTGTCGGGGAAAGGAACGAATTAATTTCATGGTTTTCTTAAATTTTCTTTTTGTTTTTGGTGTGCCAGTAAAATTTTAGCATTGCTGAAGTCCACGGTTGCTTTTATGTAGTTGGGTAAATTCTTGTATATTGCTATATTCTGCTGCTAGTTTTTGTTTATATTATCAGTGTACTGTAATAATTTTAAGAACTAAAAGATGATAATTGGATATTTTAAAATGATTTAGATATTTGCATCTAAGCACGTGCCAACTTTCATTCCAATATGCTGTATTTTGTTCTTGTGTTGTTGTGATCTTGGCGGAGGTGTACATATTGCATTGCACATAGC
This sequence comes from Agave tequilana, assembly GCA_038442645.1. NCBI lineage: Eukaryota > Viridiplantae > Streptophyta > Magnoliopsida > Asparagales > Asparagaceae > Agave > Agave tequilana. The sequence continues at coordinate 38,345 of JAVJIF010016632.1, forward strand.
ATAGGACAAACACTTCAATGATTTACTAGCTTTTTTGTGTTCATTCTTATCTATATTGCACTAATCAGACTTAAGGGTAAAACTCAATGCAAGATAAGATGGGGAAGTCATTACCCTTTCTTAGCCCAAAATCACCTCCCCTCTCACACAACCCATACCTTAATAAAATTTGCTAGACGTTGGCCCCTAGGGACATGTCAAACTTATTTAAGAGATTGACCTAAAGGGGAAGTTGTTAGAATTTGACTCTTATCAATTGGTGTCGAAGGTTGAGGATTTAGAGGTGAAACCTCGAAGAACAGTGGTTTGGCATAATTAGGCCCGTTGCTCCGGCACGGATACCTCCCACTGATTTTGTCCCTACCTGGCCTGTTAAATTGTGGTCAGATTTCTACAATATACCTCTCATTGATGTTGGACGCGGAAAAGGAGGAGGTGTAAAATTTCCTTGAATCAGATGAAAAATTACAACAGACTAATCTTCCGGTTACAAGGGAGGGAGGATGTTGAAGCTTGAATCCCCCCTTTGTTTAGTGCTGGGTTCTTCGTGTGGCGGTGGAGAGTGAATCTTGTTCTCCGTTGACCAGATGACCGTCTGGACCGTCCAGGGATCTTCTCCTTGGCAGGTAGAAGGAGTAACTCAGCCCCGTCTACCAAAACTCTAAAAGAGAAGGTAGGCGAAGAGCAACTTGTACGCAGCAAGTTAGCTTGAAGAGTCGAGCTCTCTCTCTCCCTCTGTATGTGTCGCGCCTGTTGATATCTCTCGGCCTCTTTCTGTCTATTGATGCCCTTCGATTTCTTCTGATCACCAAGAGTCCGACCCCTTTTCATAGTGACGGGGCTATTTATAGAGGTCTTAGGGGGTGAACGTGCCCCCTAAAAATACTCCACGATGAGAGCCAACTTTCCCGCTACATGGGCGGTAACCACCCCACGTGCCTGCTAAAGACACGCCACGATGGGAGCTGGTCTCCCTTACGCGTGGGCAGTAATTGGTCCCTTAACCAAGGCGGTTATAACTGAGACGCGGGTTTCAGGTCGACGCGCCTTGATGATGAGACGCGGGTGTCGAGCCAACGCGCCTGGATGCTGAGACGCGGGTGTCAGGCCGACGCGCCTTGATGATGAGAAGCGGGTGTCAGGCCGACGCGCCTTGATGATGAGACGCGGGTGTCAGGCCGACGCGCCTTGATGATGAGACGCGGGTGTCGAGCCAACGTGCCTTGATGCTGAGACGCGGGCGTCAGGCCGACGCGCCTTGATGATGAGACGCGGGTGATTGTCCCTCGCATCTAGAGCTTGAAACTTTGCTTTTCAATGGCTTGTCCTCCAGTAACTTTTGGACAGCCTACAGAACCCCCTCCAAAGTTTTCGATATTCCGCAGTTAACTGGGATGGATTTCGAAATACTTTGGACTCTAGCTGAATTCACCTTCATGGCTGGACTGTTGATGCTCCGGGTTCGATCTTATCTGGAGTTGGTCTTCGTGAGTGTACTGTTTGAACTCTTTGAAGCCACCAGAGTTGATCATGTTGAGTGTCTAGATGCACAGTCTAAACCTCCCCGATTGCTTTTAGTCTGTCACGAGTGTGCTTTAAGCCAGGAGTGGTTGGTCTTCTGCTTGGGCCAGTGTACTGTTAAACTGATTCGCAGAAGCAGGGATTGAACGCGGGTTCCTTTTTGAAAAGCAAAGATGAGACTGCTTTAAAGACGCGACTTCTTAGCGAGACGCGACCTTTTGGCAATGGAAACGCGCCTGATCTTCTATGAGGCAGACGCGATGTTGGGCCCGCTGGGTCGGACGCGGACTTTGTGGAGAGACGCATCTTTTGAATATAGACGCGATTGTCTGGGCGCATTTATGGCGATGCTGACGGGGCATATCCATCGAAGAGACATGGCCGTCGGGTGCGAGTCCGTGCCACGTCATGATTGCGCTGCCAGTTGGCCTGGGGAACCGACGGGATTTCACCTTTTGGCGCGCGGATTTCCTGGCTCATTAAATGATCCGTTCCACGTGTCGAGCGACGATTCACTGCAGAGTCGTGGCGCATGATCTTCTCTGTGCATTAAAGCGATTTCGTTCCACGCGTCGAACAGAGATTCGCCGCAGAATTCATCGGGCCATACGCTGCGTATCTTCGCGAATCCTTGTGCCTATAAAAGGCCACAGTTGGGGGGATTCCTCTTCTTCTCCGAACGCACTCGCTGATAAAACTAAGAAAGAGAATTTCCCCTTCTGTTCATCTGTTTAGCAATGGCACCCAAGACCAAGCCGACTGCTTCTTCTTCAAAGGCGACCGTCGCCGAGGCCCGGAGGGGCAGCTCCTCCTCTACGCGGGATGTTGTTCTCCAAGGTCTCCAAGGTAACTGCCTTTTAGGCGTGAATTTCACCATTAAAGGAGGTTGAAAGAACCCACGAATTTAAATCGTGTTTGATTCTCAGACGCAGTCTTTGGGTTGATAACCGAGGCGCGGGTTTGATGACCCGGTGCCATTAGGTCCTGCCTTTTGGACCCTTCACTTAGAATATTTCTAATTGTGAAGGGTTTAAACGCGGACTTTGATCCTTGCGTTCTGCAACATCAGGTGCTGGTTCTTACGATCTGGCGCCTGAGTCCAAGTACTTGAATCTCACGAGTCTTGGTTTGCAAAACGCGGATCTTGCAGGTCTGGACGCGGATTTGATAATTCCCGCGCCCAGTATCTCTTCTGCGTTTGGACGTGGATGCGCAGGTCTGGACGCGGGTTTTGTAATTCCTGCGTCCAGTGTCTCTTCTGCGTTTGGACGTGGATTCGCAGGTCTGGACGCTGGTTTGATAATTCCTGCGTCCAGTGTCTCTTCTGCGTTTGGGTTATGAACACTTAGCATTTTTTCCTTACTTTTGATAAAGTATCTAACTAAGTGTCCTTTTCTTTTGCAGCGCCAGACCTTACTACTTCACTCGCCAAGACGCGCCACTTTGGACATGTAGGTGGTGCTGACCGGGACTTGACCTTTGTGCTACAAAGGACTGTCCCTGTGACTGCTGACAAGTCGCAGGCTCGTGAGGAGAGGCTCTCGAATGTTGACATGAGGACTCTTCGGGTGCTTATGACCGATGCAGCATTCACAACGGATGCTGGCATCAAGCTGGAGAAGCCTGCCTTCTTCTTCGGAGATCGCATCCACGATGGCGGCTATCGCGTGTATGACGGAACTTACAAATGGCTCCGTCAAATAAGGGGTGGAAGATTCTTTCTTCCAAACATGGAGAGGATGTTCCCGCTGTCCCATTTCCAGCACATGTCCGTCCCTCGGAAGATGGAATGGGACCTCTCTCGATATGTCCCTGAGATTACTCTCGGTGATTTGGGCTCCCATAAAGTACACCGTCATGATAGCCATGACAGGTCGGTTATCGGCCTTTTCCCTGGGTCGCGCAAGTCTGAGGTTCCGGCTGGGGAGATATCACAACTTGGCACTACCTTCCTCAACTCATTCATGGAAGCGGAGGGTGATTATCCGGTTGGGTTCCGTGCGCCCGGGTGGGTCCATTCCATGGAGAACTATTGGTGGGGCAGGATGGTCGGCTTTGTCCTTACCGAGCTCGGGGATCTGCTAAAGCGTGTGGGACTGTACTCGGCAGTCAGAGCCGTGCAGTGGAGGATCCCTCAAAGCTCTCAGAACTTCTTCGGGGTTCTAGAGCGTTATAATTCTTTGACGGGGACGTTCTTCACTCCGGTCGGGGAGATGGGCCTCGCCTGCACGAGCTGCATGAAGTCTCAGGATTGGCAACAGGGGACATTCCCTATGAAGAATATGTCCCGACCACTGTGGAGCTTCACCTTTTGAAGGAGGAGTATCCCCTAATATATGAGACCTACTGGGAAGTGCTATGTCACTTCCACTTTTGCGGCCAGATAACCAAATGGCGGTCGCAGGGAGTCAAGCAACTATCTTGGGCCAGTTACTTGTTCAACAACGTCAACACCAAAGACCATCTGATAACCCGATTGGCTCCCAGCTCCGATAGGGAGATTGAAGACAGGATCGACCAGGCTTCTGACAGTTTCTACACCACGGAGTCGAACGAGGACGGCTTCGACCCTGACTTAGTTTTTGAAAGCTTTCACCATCAAGCCCGGACCCCTATCTCCGATCGGGCGCTGTTGGCGGGCTTTCTGATGCTGTGGCTGAAGCGCTGTGTGGTGCCCACGCTGCCACATGAAGTCATTGTTGCTGACGTGGTGTACCCGGCGGTGCTCCTGGCTCATGGCAACCCCATAGCCCTTCTCCCGGCCGTGGCGGCTGGTATTCAGAGCGGGCTGCGGGCGCTAGCTAAGAATTTCTGCGAGCCACCGAAAACTGTAGACTCCGAGGGAAAGCTGTATGTTGACTCAGAGGGGAATCCGACGGTGAAGCGTCCCAACCCTCGGGTCGAGCTGCCTTACACGTACCTCATGGCTTGGTACGTGATGCATTGCCCTTCCTTAATGACGGTGGTGCGTTGGAGGGAGAGTTCTGTCCCTTTTGTACAGCGGTTGGAGGGTTCGAACTGGCGTGATCCTTATATATATTACGTCTGAAAGTGCCTTTCAGACCCTGCGAACTACCAGCTCAATCGTTGCCTCCCCCAGATCCCTGGTGCATCTTTCGGGGATCTACTTATTGATTCCGCGGGCCCGGATAATTTCACGAGGTTATCCACGGGAGCCTTTTGGTGGTTGCTCAATATTCGGCCCGGATATGTGCTTTTCCGGCAAGGGACGTCATGCACCATTGAGCCGTACATGCCGAACCGCTTCGCTCGACAGTTCGGCTATGATCAGCTCTATGTCGGGAACCCCAATGCTCGACTCGCCTTCGAAGGGAACCTGTTCGAGGGTGCTCGGGCCTGGTACTATAGTGTGGCTGGGGGACGGGAACGACTTTCCGTCTACCTCTCGAGGGCCCCAAGTGCCATATGAGCCTCAGCTCTGCACTTGGTACTCTCAAGCCATCCAGACACCAGACTTTTTTCCAGTGTCTTCATGCATCGAGAGTATTAATGCAAGTCTCGAGGCAAGGACAGAGTCCGGTAAACCGTCGAAACTCGTAGAACAGTACCTGAAGGCCCAGAAGGAGGTTGGTAGAAGAACGAAAAGGGAGCCACGAGCCACGGAGCCAAGACCACCAAGGCGGAGCCGCAAGCGACTAAGGCGGAGCCGCGAGCAACAAGGGCAGAGCCGCAAGCAACTAGGCCTCGACAGGCGGTGAGCAAGCGTCGTCAGGGCTCTACTTCTACTACTGGGCCTGCTCGTAAGAAGGTACGGAGAGACTTGGCGCCAGCAGTTTCTCTACCAGCGGCCATCTCTTCTGGTGTCAGGGAACTGAGGGAGGAGGATATAGCTGAAGAAGAACTCCTCTAGTCCGTGTTCCCAGGTCGCGTAGCAGAAGCCACGGTCTGCGGAGGAAGGGGAGCTTGTTGATCGATCTACCGCCACAGACGAGGATGAGCAGCTAGAGGTCGACATCATGAGCGGAGGAGATGTGGATATTCTGGGGATTTTAACTTATCCCGAGCCTTCTTCTACTCATGAAAGAAGAGATGAGGCACAGCAGTCGGGGTCCCCTTGTGTCTTCATCTCCAGTCCTCGGGCAATTGATCCCAGTCCTACCACTGGGGTAATTGGAGGCAAGGCTCCAGTTGCGGAGCTCCCTCGCGTTGAGCTGTCTTCTTCCTCGTACTCAGGGGAAAGCGAGTTTGAAGACAAGGTCGACTACGGTGATGAACCCACCCTTCCTGATCCGAGCAAGTTCTCCCATATCTCGGAGGAAGAAATGTACTGGGGGGAACCGTTGACGGCGCCATCACCGTTGGCGACGGTTGTTCCCATTGCAGGTATTTTCACTCGATTTCCTCTTTGGTTTTGAAGAAGGTGTCTTAACATTCTTCTTTTACGCTGCAGGGTTGGCTGAGGATGCCGAGACTACAACCTCCTTGCATATCGAGGAGAGGGTAAAAGAGGTGACCTAGCTCGAAGGAGTTGAGGCTTCGGTTGGCGAGACAACTTCGGAAGGGGCGATTGCGGAAACTAGGGAGCCCTCCGCTTTGCCGGAAAAGGAGGTACCCACTGAGGCTGGGGAAGCTCTCACTCTGCAGGATTCACCCAAGGGTTCGCTATCTCTGGACCTCCCAGGTGGTAAGGAAGTTCTGATATTTTGAATGTTTCGCTTTTCACCTTTATGGCTAATGTTGTGGTCATTTGCAGAGAGAACTAAGGGGGCTCAGGTGGAGAGTTCAATGATTGATATCCCTCTAGAAGGCCACACGGCTCAGGTCTCGGCTGAAGTTTCTGAGGAGGAGGTTCCTGCAAAGATAGCACCTCTGGAAACGCTGGCTCAGGTCTCGGCTGAAGTTTCTGAGGAGGAGGTTCCTGCAAAGATAGCACCTCTAGAAACGCCCGAGGCTACTTCTGCTCTAGCCGTATCGGTGGTCAGCACAACTCTTGTGCGAGAAGATTCGCCTTATCCCGTGACAGAAAAGGGGTCGGGAAGCTTCCCAGGTGGTGACGATATGGGGAAACTGGCACGCCAGATGGTGCAACAATTCTTTGCTTCGATGGGATCATGTATTGATCTCATCTTACGTGGAAGCAGCTCTTTCAATTTTGCCCAGACGCTTCTCAGAAATCTGGCCGAGAACGTCGAATTAACCGGAGGCCCCTCACTTGCCCAGGCGTGTCTGCGGGTAGTGGAGCAACTGGGAGACGACCTGCACGAGCTGAAGTCTTTGGAAAATGCCAGCTCTTCTAGTGAGGCCCAGGCCACCCTAACCCGGCTCTTAGCTGCTCAAGAACAAGAGCGACAGGAGGCAGAGGCGCAAATAGATGCAGAGATCCACAGCCTCGAATATTCCCAGGCTGAATGTCAGAAACTAACTGACGATTCAAGGGAATCCGAGATTGTCATGCAGAGCACGGAGCACGTCATCATCAGTGCTCGGGATACCATTGCCAAGGCTCGGGACACCATTGCCAAGGCAGAAGCTGTGCTTGCGATCAATGAGAAGAGCTTGTTACCATCAAAGAGGAGCTTGCGGAGCAACAGGCGGCTAAGGCGCGAGCTGAAGAGAGTCTGTCTCTACATTCTTCCAGGGTGGAATCTCTGCGAGCGCAGCTGGCTGCAAAACCCTTCCTATCTAAAGAGGAGCTGCGGGTCCAAGCCATGATGGAGGCTGAGAAGGCACGTCAGATCAAGATGCATCATCTCAGGGAGCAAATCCGTTCCTTGGCGAGTCAGGACATTTAGCCTTCTTTTCTTTTTTTTTTGTAAAGAAAAGGACACTCTATTTATCAGAGTGTTTGTATCCACTTTTGATATAAAAAGGACATTTTTTTTGTTCCATCTTCTTTGCTTAGCTGTGGATGAATCCAACTTCTTGATCACTGGCTGTGAATACTGAACTTAAGTAAGACTAAGTTCTTTCAATGAAACGCAGCATCGACTCGCGGCCCCTGTTCACAGGGAGACGCGGGTATCAGTTCAGAAGAACTTGGGCAGAACCAAGTTCTTTGGGCGAAACGCAGCGTCGATCCATAGGGAGACGCGGCCATGGGTTCAGAAGGACTTGGGCAGAACTAAGTTCTTTTGATGAAACGCAGCGTCAATCCATAAGGAGACGCGGCCATGAGTTCAGAAGAACTTGGGCAGAACAAAGTTCTTTTGATGAAACGCAGCGTCAATCCATAAGGAGACGCGGCCATGAGTTCAGAAGACGCGGCATCCGTTCGTAGGGAGAGACGCGAATCTGCCTCGCTAGGAAAGACGCGGATCAAGCAGACGCGAGGGACGCAGCCTTGTGCATTTCCCATTAATCCCAAAATGGACTAAGTGTTCTCCTTTAAAAAGGACCCCGTTTGCTGAGGGGACGCGACTTTGCATCACGCGGACATTCCTCTAGGACGCGGGTGATCGTCATCCCATCTGGGGAGGGGACGCGAATTTTGGATACGGTTCTTCAATTTGCGTCTTGGTGTAACCTCCCAGGCATTACATACAGCCTGTCATAAAGATTTGATGTGATCTTCAAATCTCTATTGATGATCGGGAATGCAGATTTTCCGCTGTTTCCCGAAGCGGTTATCCACGCGTCGGCTTCTTATTGGTCTTGAGCGTTAATTCCCTTTAATGAGAAACCGATGCGGGTGGTTGGAGATTGGCGCCTGCGACGGTTTTTGAAGCGACGTTACACGCGTCAGTCCCTTATTGGACCTTGACAATCGTGCGGTCATTAAGGCCCGCGGTTCAGATTAGGAGATCATTAATTACAGTTATCGGGGGCTGCCTATAAATAGGGCGCACCCTCTCCCTTCAACCCAATCTTTGGACTGTTTTCTTTTTGAGAGCGAGCGCTCTGAGAACCTTCATCCTCTTCAGAGTATTGTCTCCATGGATGAGGATGGCTCTGTGGATGAAGATGACCCAGGGCTTGTATGCTCCTGTTTGGTCTCTTCGGGGCAGAGTGTCTCTCTGATCATCTTGCACGTCCGCGTCTGGACGCAGAGAGCCCGACTCTTGGTAGAAGCCTCTGTTGGTACGCCGTCCCGATTAGCCATGATATTTTAATCTACCACGGCCTGTACCTTGGCATCATCATTATCTGGACCCCCTCACGAAGTCTGTGTTGGTGCATTCCTTCTGGAATTTGCGCCACAGACTTGAACTTCTCTGGACGCGAGTGCAGGGGTCTTTGGCACTTGGCGCTGGCTTTGTTCACAAAGCTTGCGTTTCAAAGCCACTGTCTTGGCGCGTTTTATGGCTACTGCTTTGGGCAAATTCTAAAAAGGTTTCAGACCCGAGCCTTGCAACTCTTGTTCACTCAACAAGGAGATGGCAACTTTCGGCGTCTGTGCCTTTTTGGCGTCTGTGCCTTTTCGGCGTCTGTGCTTTCGACTTGGGCGCAGAACGAGACCGCGTTTTGATTCGCGTTTGTCTCTGCTGACGCAGCAGTTTGGCTCACTGCGTGGGTCATTCCCGCGTCTGCTTGGCTGACTGCGTGGATCATTCCCGCGTCTGCAGTCTGCTTTTGCGACTTAGTTTTTCTCTGTTGAAACATACTAAGTTGCAGATTGTTCTGATTCCTTTGTTTCATTTCTTGCAGGTAGACTTGCTGGTTTGCTGGGCCCCTGGAAGGATGCTTTGGCCGGCGAACTTGTTCGATGTTCACCTATAAGAGAGTATATTATGGTCCTCGTCACCTATAAGAGAGTATATTACATCTTTGACGAGGACCCAACCCTCGCCAAGGTCTCTTCAGATCTGCTTCGCCATTCATGCCTGCTGGCAAGAGATGGTCAGGCTATGCATGACGGCGATGAGGGCTCCGGCGGTTGTGGTGGCGGACGAGATCCTCTTCCTCTCCCACCCCAGAAGTGACATCAAGGACAGTCTATGTCCGTTGGATGGCCTGCTAGGGAAAGAGACGCGCCTGAACGAAGGGTTGCAGGACCTTCTGTTGCCACCAGACCTCAAGAACACCATTGCTCTTAGCTTAGTCAGATAGGGCGCTTTCGATGTTTACATCATGCATCGTGGTGTAACCAGCTTCTATTGTAGCCACAAAACATCGCGTACTTGGAGTCAGACGCGGCTTATAAGGAGTGAGTGCAACCTCTAAGAGAGAGAGAGGGACTTCTTCGTACTCCTTAATTGTAACACTCAATCTTATTGTATAAGAGAGCGTTTTGTATCACTTTCATATGTTTGGAAATAAATAAAAGTGACACTTTTCTTTTTGCCTCTTTCATTGTCTTGAATTTTTTTTTCTTAGACCCATAGAAGCAAAGAATCTCTGGCTTTGTCAAATTATGATGATAATCTCAACAAGTCAAACTTTGGAGGGAAAGATCCTATTTCAGGAACTTTCACAGTACTGTCAGAGGTGTAATATTAACTTGACAGAGATGAAATAATCTTTGGTGGGCCTGCCACTTTATAAGAGAAAGTGACAAGTAGAATTGGTACCCCCAAGGAGGGTAAGCTCTGATCAGAGGTTTAGAGTTAACTTAATCGAGTTCAGCTGGGGATTTGATGAAAACACTGTTAATTGGTGTAATATTAACCTAACAGTGTTTTTAGATGGACCTGTTATTCTATTGAAGAGAATAACAAGTGAGATTAGACTCGTGGAGAGTCTAGGTAGGTTTGTTACCATCAGAGGTGTGATATTAACTTGACGGGTTGAAAGTGGTCTTGTCGGAAGTGTAATGTTAACTTGACAAGGATGCGAGTCAGAGGTGTGATATTAACTTGACTCAAAAGTATTTCAGTTTTGTTTAGGAAAAACTGAGAACGTCACTGCCATAGGTGTGATGTTTAACTTAACAGTGAGGTAATGCTAGAGGTGTAATGTTGAACTTAGCATTGGTCATCTCGACTTGGACAAGGAAGTCGAGGAAAGGTCATGGCCATAGGTGTATTGTTGAACTTGACGATGACTCAGATGCTAGAGGTATAGTGTTAACTTGGCATCATTCATTTCAGCTTCGATGTGGAAGACTGAAGAAAAGTGACTGTCAGAGGTGTAATATTAAACCTGGCAGAAATTTGACGTACTGCTTAGAGGTATAATGTTAACTTAAACAGTAGTTTTGTCAGAGGTGTGATATTAACTTGACAAGAATTGGCTTGAGCCGAAAACAGTTTGAGGACCTATCATTCTATGGATGAGAATTGACAAGTGAGATTTGAAGTGCCAGAGGTGTAGCGTTAACTTGGCAAAGTGTAGAGTTGACAAGCAAGCTTTGTACTCTACAAGGGGTATCTCATTACCAGAGGTATGGTGTTAACTTGGCAACGATTGTTTTTTTTTTGTGGTCCTACCATTCTGTGGATGAGAATTGGTAAGGGATTTTGGAGGAAAGAGTGGAATCAAGTCCACTTAGGATTTTTAGCAAACCCCAGCTATCAACGGATTTGAGGTGCCTTTACCAACTACCGTTTGAGTTGGGCTAGCCATGCTATTCCCCTCAGCATGATGAGTTGTCGAAGACTTATGTTGGGCTTAAAAGCCACATTTTCCTCTATCCTTAGCCGTCGGAGGCGTCGGATCAAATGGGAACGTGTCCCTTAGGATTTTTAGCAAATCCTCAGCTGTCAACGGGTTTGAGGTGCCTTTACCAACTACCGTTTGAGTTGGGCTAGCCATGCTATTCCCCTCAGCATGATGAGTTGTCGAAGACTTATGTTGGGCTTAAAAGCCAACATTTTCCTCTATCCTTAGCCGTCGGAGGCGTCGGATCAAATGGGAACGTGTCCCTTAGGATTTTTAGCAAATCCTCAGCTGTCAACGGGTTTGAGGTGCCTTTACCAACTACCGTTTGAGTTGGGCTAGCCATGCTATTCCCCTCAGCATGATGAGTTGTCGAAGACTTATGTTGGACTTAGAAGCCAACATTTTCTTCTATCCTTAGCCGTCGGGGGCGTCGGATATTAATGAAGAAGCTCTTCTTGTTTTGATCAGAGGTGTATTTTTAACTTGTTCAGCGGAAGAATACCATCTAAGGATAGTACTTCTTCAGGAATCTGCCATTGATTGGCATCATAAGTGTATCGCCATTCGAGGTTATGAGGCGATATGATCCATTCGAGTAGACTGACTCTACCACAAATGGTCCTTCCCATTTGGGTTGGAATTTTCCTTTTGTCTTGTGCGTCATCACCATGGGTCTTCGACGGCTAAGACAAGATCGCCTTTCTTGAAAGTTCGTACTTTAACTTTCTTGTTGAAGGCTCTGGTGATTCGAGCTTGGTAGAGCTCGATTTGCTGTTGGGCTTGCAGACGCTTGTCGTCTAAGGCCTCCAGTTCCTGGAGTCGCTGTCGATGCTTCTCCTCTGTTGTCATCTCCGCTGTCAAGGCGACGCGTAGAGATGGAATTTGGATTTCTAGTGGGAGCACGGCTTCACACCCGTATACCAAAGAAAATGGCGTAGCTTTAGTTGGGGTTCGCACAGTTGTGCGATAGGCCCATAAGCATTTGTCTAGTTTGTCGTCCCAGTCCCGTTGACTTTTCGAGACGAACTTTTTGAGAAGCTTACCAATGGTCTTGTTGAAAGCTTCTGCGAGGCCGTTAGCGGCAGGATAATATGCCGTTGAAGACACACTCTGGATTCTGAACTTAGCGCAGAATCTCTGGAATGCCTGGCTGATGAACTGGGGTCCATTGTCATGGACAATCCGCCGAGGTACACCAAAACAGTAAATAACGTGATGTTTTACGAACTTGATCACGTTGGACGACTTCACCTCCTTCAAAGGAATGGCTTCGGCCCATTTGGAGAAGTAATCGGTTATTGCTAGAATGAACCGATGTCCCTTTGATGATGGTGGGCTGATAGGACCAACCACATCCATCCCCCACATTTCAAATGGCCATGTAGAGGTCGTAGAGTGGAGGTACCCTGGTGCTTGATGGATAAAATCTCCATGTATTTGGCAAGCGTGACATCTTTTGGCATAGGCGACGGCGTCGGCAACCATCTTGGGCCAATAGTAACCCAATCTTTGGAGTTGATGTGCCAGTTTTGGGCCAGGTTGATGGGCTCCGCACGTACCGTCGTGGGCCTCTTTCAATACCTCTTGAGCCTCCTTTGGTGAGAGGCACCGGAGCAAGATCCCGTCATGCGACCGACGATACAATGTTCGTGTAATCGCATTATAGTAAAACTTAGGGGCTTTCCTTCGAATGGCAGCCGCTTCTTTGGCGTCCTCAGGCAGGATGCCGTACAAGACATAGTCGATGTAGGGGAATCGCCAGTCTTTAAGCTCTGGACCGGCCGACAATTCGAGCACTTCTTTACCTCGACAATCTCCCTTTGACTCCTGATAGTCCTCGAGAGTATTTTTCTGGCAATGCAAGTCGTGGCTGTAGACGAATATTTTCTCCATTGCTCCAGTTGGAAGAGCTAGGGAGGCTGCAAGGGAAGCGAGTGCATCGGCGTGCGCATTTTGCCTGCGCGGTACATGGTCGATGTAAAAGTTAGCAAACCCCTCGGCCAGGCGGATAGTTGCGTTATAATAGGGTACTAAGTCTTCATGTCTGACTTCGTACTCCCCGCGAACTTGGCTAACGATGAGTTTAGAGTCACCGTATGCCTCGAGATTTTTAACGCCAATCTCATCGGCGAGCTGCATCCCGATCAATAGAGCATTGTACTCTGCCACATTGTTGGAACAAGGCTCCGTTAGCGAGACAGCTCGGGGGATCACATAATTTTATGGGAGACAAGTACTACTCCTACCCCTGCCACTACGTGTCCCTTGGGGTTTGTCCTTGATGCACAGTCGAAGAAAAGTTGCCACACTTGACTTTCGAACGATGTCTGAGTCAGGTAGACCTCGGCCACTTCGTCTGGGAGATCCTCATAGACTTTGGCTGCCCTCGGATCTGGGTGTTCAGCTAGGAAGTCTGCCACCGCTTGTCCCTTAATGGCTTTCTGCGGCAGAAAGTGCATATCATACTGGGATAGTAGCATGGCCCATTTTGCCAGCCGGCCATTTAGTGAAGAAGGCTTTGTCATAAGTAACCTCAGGGGTTGACTTTTGATATGACATTTATAGTCTGGCCTACCAGATAGTGTCGCATTTTCTGAATGGCGAACACTAGTGCCAAACATTCCTTCTCGATCGGGTTGTACCGATGTTCGGCTCCGATCATTGTTCTACTCAGATAGTAGATTGCCTGTTCTCGTCCTTCTTCATCATTCTGAGCTAGTGAGCTCCCAAAGAATGGTCCATTGCCCGGACGTACACCAGGAAAGACTTTCCGGACACCGGGGCTGCAAGGACTGGTGGTTGGGTGAGGTATTGTTTGATTTCCTCAAACGCTTGTTGGCAAGCACCGTCCCAAATGAACGAGACACCCTTCTTCATCAACTTAGCGAAAGGTTGGCATCTTCCAGAGAGGTTTGAGATGAACCTGCGGATGTACGCCAATCGACCCTGTAAACCCCTGAGTTCCTTGAGGTTTCTCGGGGGTTGCATCTCTTGGATAGCGCGGACTTTCTCCGGATCCAAATGGATTCCTGTGGAAGTCACAACAAATCCTAGGAATTTGCCACTGGCTACCCCCAGGAAGGACTTGGTGGGGTTCATCTTCAATTGATGAGCCCGCATGATGTCGAAGATCACCTTCAGATCGGCTATGTGATCTCCTTTAATGCGACTTTTCACCGCAATGTCATCGACATAACATTCCACCGTTTTGCGTATTTGCTGATGGAAAATGGCATTCATGGCCCTTTGGTAGGTTGCCCCCGCATTCTTCAGTCCAAAAGGCATGACAGTATAGCAATATACCCCTAGAGGAGTCCTGAAGGAGGTATGCTTTTCATCATCAGGATACATTTTGATTTGATTGTATCCTGAGAATCCGTCCATGAAGGACATTCGTTCGAATCCACAAGTATTGTCAATCATAACATCTGTGATTGGCAATGGGAATTCGTCTTTGGGGCAAGCCTCGTTTAGATCGCGGAAGTCGATGCAGATCCTGATCTTCCCGTTCTTCTTGGAAACGGGGACGATGTTGGCTACCCAGTCGGGATGTTGTTCTTCCCTGATGAAGCCAGAATCAATAAGTTTTCTGACTTCTGATTGAATTGCCTCCATTATTTCTGGGCGAAACCGTCGCTGTTGTTGTTTGACAGGCTTTACGTCCGGATTGATGTTGAGGCGGTGCATGGCCACTTGAGGATCAAGTCCTGGCATGTCCTCATAATTCCAGGCGAAGACGTCTATATACTCTTGTACGAGGGATATTAGATCCTTCTTCTCTGAAGGTGACAGGCCGTCACTTATGAAGATGGGCTTAGGGTTAACCTCATCTCCTAGGTTGATCTGAACAACCTTGTCTTCTGTGGGTGGCTCATGCTGTTCGAAGCGGGTATCCCAAAGAGCATTTAAATGTTTGATCCAAGGATCTGTATCAGCTTGGATCATTTCTTCATTTCCATCTTCCAGGTGGCTTGTCGAAATCATGCTCACTGAAAGTTCCTTGAAGATGTTGCCGACACTGACATCTGACTCCCAAGATGATGTGTCTGAAGAGTACTCGTTGCTCGATGATTCTTGAGAATCGGAGGCTGATGGGACCGGAGTTGATACATAGCCCAACCCCGGCGCGTCCGATGATAATAATCGGGGGCCTTCCCTTTCGGCACAAAGGATCGAAGTAGCGTTCTCCTTCCTTTGCCGAAGTTCAACCCGGGTCTGTTGGTTAGATCATACCCCATGCATTTCATCATTTTGAGCGCTTTTGGTTCATAATGACTGAGCTGAGGGGATTCCTCCTCACTTTCCGATTCTTCGCGGGGCGTTGGTTCAGTCGTCATTCGCCCGAAAAGGATTGGTTTTTGGCCTTTTCGTCTTGTCGGAACCATGAATATAGATTCCTGCGCATCACCATTATCCTGGTATGTCCCGAAAGATGATTTTACTGGTACATGCAATGATGTCAAAGCATCCATCGCCGACCAGATGTCATCGTCTACGTCGGTACTAGTATCCGACGGGATCGAATCGGATGCACACGCAGAAAAATACTCAAAGTCTAAATTCTCATTAATGTACCAACCGCCTGCATCGTCGGTGGTATTATCAACATCGAGCTTATTAGTGCTCTTTACAAGTGGTTCCAACTTCCACAGGCACTCTTCTTGCTCGGGCTCAGTGTCAGCCTCATTACCGGAGTCTGGCACTTCCAGTTGCGGGGTTTCATCCACCGGATCCTGATATAGGAGGGAGTCCGTGAAATAATTTTCGACCCCCTTAAACGGATACCTTTCGGCAACCAACGTTTGCACTTTCCCACTCGCGTCAATGTATTTCATGACTTGGTGAAGAGTGGAGGGAACGATGGAATTGCGGTGGATCCATGGTCGTCCCAGCAGCAGATTGTAGGAAGTGTCGGCGTCGATGACGTAGCACGTCACCTCTGACTTGAGGCTCCCAATCTGGCACTTGAGCTTGATCTTCCCCATCGGACGGGTGCCGTTGGCATTGAACTCGTAGATGGTCGTCTGTGTAGGGCTCAAACGGTGGGTAGGGATGCCGAGGTGTTGCATGACTCGGCGAGGCATGATGCTCAATGCGGACCCTGGATCTACCTGAATGCGGTTCACCTCAGATGATCCGATATAACCTGTAAAGTACAGGGGTCGATCATGCTTCCCTTTAACCTGCATATCATCTGCCGTAAAGGTAATGCAGAGAGCATTCTGGGAGGTGTGGAGACAATTCTCTACATCTTCCTTCTTTGGCACCTGGGTCATAAAGACCTCAGCATTTGCCAGAGCTTCTTGTAGAGCCTCCCGGGTCGACTTTGATAGTCTTAGAAGCTCATACAGGGTGATCCGCGCCGGGATGTTGGCCAATTGAGCCAAGACATCAAAGCGGTAAGGCGTCGTGGACCCTTCCGCTATACCCTTTTGAAGAGCTCGAGACAATCGAGTCTCTTTTTGTTTCTCCACTGGTGGCTTCGTGGAGGGCCTAGTTGGCTCTGCAGCCGGTTGTGGAGGGTTTGTCGCCACTTCGCCGTACTGCTTTAAGTAGGGCTGTCCTGAATGAGTCCCCGTCATTGGTTGGTCGAGCTTTGCGGCCAAGACTATTGTTTCCTCTTCTGAATCAGTCAGTGAGGGAACATCATCCTCTGCTTCTCGGGAGGAAGCACATACCACATGGCAGGACGAAGCTTTTGCCTTGCCTTTGGACTTCCTGTTGGTTACAGTAGTCCACTGCTGGCTGTCTACTAGGTCAGGGTGGACCCACATGATTTCCCCTTGAGGCGTAGGGACGGGTACCAAGCCCTTCTCCTGCTGCTGGTGAGGGTCTGTGTTGACCACTCTCAGCTCTCCTCTTGGGATAGGAGCTACCCCCGCAGGCGTTGGAGGTTGTCCCCCGAACTGGAGAACCGACGTCATGTTGGCTGTCACCTCCTTCTGTTCTGGTCGGAGTTTTAATACCTCCGCGTCAATCAGAGCCTGAAGGATATCCTTGAAGACGTAGCAGCTTTTGGTAGGGTGTCCCAACATCCTGTGGTACAAGCAGTAGTTGGGGTTGTCGGTCTTGCCGACTTCCTGAGGGCGCCTGGCCTCAGGGAGCTTCAGTCGGTTGCTCTTGTTGAGTAGCTTGAAGAGCGAATCGACATGTTCCTCCTTGAAGGAATACTGCTTGTTGGCGCGGGGTTGGCTTGAAGAGCCACTCGCCTTGGCTGGTTGAGATTTGGTGGGAGATTTGGTCTCCGTCGCCAAATTATCCTTCCGCTTTGTCTGGAGGGAGGTGTCTGGCGCTCGCCTAGTTGACCTCTCCGGCCGCGGCTTGCCTTCTTCTGTCCTGACGCGGGCAACAATCTCCTCAGCCTGTTCACCTTGTTGGACTAATTGTTTCTAGGTGCGGCTTTCAGCAACTCCTATTTGAGCAAGGAGTGAGGTTTGGAGGTTGTGACGGCATGTTTCCACCAGGGTGGCCTGGGTCATACCGCTCGGACACCGGAGTGCCATGTTCCGAAATCTTTCCACGAAAGATTTGACGGACTCTCCCTTTCACTGTCTCGTAGCTAACAGGGTGGGCATTGTGACCTCGGAGTCATCTTCGAAGAAGCGTGTTAAGAACAGCTTCTCCAAGTCGCCCCAGTTCTTGATAGAACCTTCCGGGAGTTTCATGAACCACTCAAAGGCCAACCCTTTCAGGGTGCCGATGAACAGTCGCGCGAGGATGGCGTCATTATCTACTACATTCCCAGTTTGGGATTTGAAGTAGTAGATGTGCTGATTAGGGGACCCCTTCCCATCAAAGGCTTGGAGGGTTGGAGCCTTGAACTTGGGAGGGTACGGGACTAAATCCCATTCAGCTGGATAGGGCCGGACCACTCCAGCTTCTTGGAGGTCTTTGCGACTGGCAAGGGCATTGAGGCGTTCCTCCAATTGACTCATCCTTTTAGCATGAGCCTTCCCTGGGTCTCGGTCGCCCTTTGACGAGGGTTTGGACGAGCCAGAAGTAGATCGAGGCTTCTCTTCAGAAGGCTCGGAAGATGAGCTTCATCCCTTTCTCTCTCTGTCCCTCGGCCTCCTAGGAGGAGATCTCTTCCTGTCTTCGAGCAGCTGTGCAAGCGCCAGCTTGATAGCGTCGATAGATTCTTGTTGAGACACGATCATCTCCATTTGTCTCTTTTGGATCTGTTCCAGACGTCTAGCTGTCTCATCAGGAGTGCCTGTCATGTAGGCAGAGGTCTCCTTCTCAACGGAGGAGTTTGAAGCCCCTGATTCCACTACGGCGGAGTGGGAATCGTTCACTTTAATGCCATGGGCTAAGGCATTATAGTCAACTGGGGGAATGACCCCAGTCCGGGTGCGAGTGTGTCGATACACTCCTTCCGGTTCAGAGTCAGACTCATCTGAGCTGACTGCAAGTCCTTTTCCCTTACTTCTGCTTGTCATGTTCGCAGTAAGCTCCGGGTATTCAATGTCAGAGAAGATTCTCCTTCTATGGGAGCGCCTTCTTTTGGCTGACGGGGGAATCGAGGTCAGCTGTCTAACTAAAGACTGCTGGTGCACACTTGACCCGCAACGGCACTCCGAGAGCATGGAGATGAGCCGTTGGCAGCAGCACGACGAAGTGGCCTGATTGGCACTTCTTTTCTTTGTTAAATAATCCCTCAAATCCATGGAAGAGGGATCAAAGAGACTAGCCTCACAACGTCGAAGACGGGAGGCATCTGTGTGCTGTGCAGAATGGACGAAGACTTCAGGGACGCAGCTCTCGCGTTGCGGCTGTCTGATGCGCGCTTGGCGTCTCTGTTAAGATGAGACGCGGGTCTCGCGCTGATGCCTGGTGCGCCCAGGCAGAGACGGGTGAGAGAGGATGGGCTGCTGGGTCCCACGCCTATGGGCTCGTGCCTCTTACGCTTGATGAGGCATAGAGGTCTCACCTTGGCGTTTGATGAGGTGGTCCTCGGAGGACCTATCTGGAGGAATCTCGCGTTTGGGACGCCAAACGCGGACTTCACGTACTGGACACGGCGTGGGCAAGGCGCGCGATTGTACGTCGCGTCCCGCCTCAGTTGGACAACCAACGGTTCCAACTTGCAGCTGACGCGCACGTCTCCTCTGTCGACGCTCAGCGTTTCGATTGCGTCGAAGAGGTAGAGAGAGACCAACGACATCCTGATGCTGGCCACCAGGGATTTTGACCACGCGGGTCTCCTGAGAGACGCTGACGCGGGTGTTCTGTGCGACGCGGTTGGTCACAAAGGCAGATGTGCCTGGGACCATGCGGGCCTTCTGAGAGGCGTTGACGCGCGTCTCTTGATTGGCACAGTCGGCAGCAGGGGAGCTCGAGAGAGCCACAGATCGGGACTCGAGGCCATTCCCCGTTGAGACCCGGCGGCAGATGCGGGTCTTTGGGCTCTTGGAGCCAGAAGAGAGGAACTCTTCGTACTTCGCCTGGTCGAACTCGACAACGAGCGATTCGACCATCTTTCCCTCATGGTGGACGTCATCTTGCGCCACTACCTGTTCGTCAGTAACGAAAGTAGTCCCCAGCGGAGTCGCCATCTCTTGTTGGACGCGGAAAAGGAGGAGGTGTAAAATTTCCTTGAATCAGATGAAAAATTACAACAGACTAATCTTCCGGTTACAAGGGAGGGAGGATGTTGAAGCTTGAATCCCCCCTTTGTTTAGTGCTGGGTTTTTCGTGTGGCGGTGGAGAGTGAATCTTGTTCTCCGTTGACCAGATGACCGTCTGGACCGTCCAGGGATCTTCTCCTTGGCAGGTAGAAGGAGTAACTCAGCCCCGTCTACCAAAACTCTAAAAGAGAAGGTAGGCGAAGAGCAACTTGTACGCAGCAAGTTAGCTTGAAGAGTCGAGCTCTCTCTCCCTCTGTATGTGTCGCGCCTGTTGATATCTCTCGGCCTCTTTCTGTCTATTGATGCCCTTCGATTTCTTCTGATCACCAAGAGTCCGACCCCTTTTTCATAGTGACGGGGCTATTTATAGAGGTCTTAGGGGGTGAACGTGCCCCCTAAAAATACTCCACGATGAGAGCCAACTTTCCCGCTACATGGGCGTAACCACCCCACGTGCCTGCTAAAGACACGCCACGATGGGAGCTGGTCTCCCTTACGCGTGGGCAGTAATTGGTCCCTTAACCAAGGTGGTTATAACTGAGATGCGGGTTTCAGGTCGACGCGCCTTGATGATGAGACGCGGGTGTCGAGCCAACGCGCCTGGATGCTGAGACGCGGGTGTCAGGCCGACGCGCCTTGATGATGAGACGCGGGTGTCAGGCCGACGCGCCTTGATGATGAGACGCGGGTGTCGAGCCGACGCGCCTTGATGATGAGACGCGGGTGTCGAGCCAACGCGCCTTGATGCTGAGACGCGGGTGTCAGGCCGACGCGCCTTGATGATGAGACGCGGGTGATAGTCCCTCGCATCTAGAGCTTGAAACTTTGCTTTTCAATGGCTTGTCCTCCAGTAACTTTTGGACAGCCTACAATTGACAGTCTAACCAGTTAGGAGTCGTCAGGTCTAAGTCAACCCTAGCATAGGCTTGTTTTCTTTTTCTTTTTTTCGTTTTTGTTTGTTTGTTTGTTGTTTTTCTTTTTTGTAAATTATGATATGGATTTCAACAAAATAATTTTTTAATCCTAATATGGGTTCATATTTCACCTTGACCTCATTTGACTCCGAAAACTCCAATGCAGTTATGTGCAACATGAACCAACCATATAGGCCGGACTGGGATTATCCAACTCAATATGACCCAAACCCCCAATCTTATAACTTAGATTTTCAAAACAATTTTTACTCTTCACTGAGTTCTTGGGGATTCACCTCCCCCGAGTCAAATTTTCAACTACCTTGTTCACAATTTTTTCATTCTCCGATTTTGCTTACCATACTCCTTTCTAGAATCACCTCAAAAGAAAATCCAATTTGGAAAGGAGTATGGAAGCCATGCTTGAATCCCAACAACAAATTCAAAATTTTCTCAATTCATAATCCTTCCCACATCGAACTCCATATACGCCTTTTCTTGAACATCCAATTAAAGAAAAACCTGAGCAAGAAAAGAGTTTGGAAGTCTTTTGTTAAACAGCGCAACAATTTAAAAATATGTTGGATTCATCATCCTAACCAAATTTCAAGAGTCATACTCATCTTTTTTAGTCACACCGATTCAAAATGAACAACCATCCATTTTGAAAATAAATATGGAACTCTTGTGTGAGTCCGAACAACAATCACAAAATCTGATGGACTCACGACTTCACCATATTTTTCAAAATCAACTTTCATACTCACCTTTTCAAGAAGAGCCAAGTGAAAATTTGAAGAGGCAGCTAGGCTACTCGTCCGGCCGTAAATAGAGGGAGATCTGTGGGAAGAAATCATCTTCTTTCTTCTTAAAAAAAACCTTTCTTTGAAACCCTAAATTTCTTTATCGTGTTGCCATGTCATTTTCTCTTCTTTTCATCAGATGAAGGAAGGAGAAGGAGAAGGGGGAAGACGAGGAAATGGTGATCTGGCTCTCTTTTCTAGGGAGTCTGGAAAGTGCATCATGTTAGTTAGTCATCGTGAAGGATGGCACATTAGTCATCATGACAGGGTGCCGCCATCGAGAATGACAGATAGGATTCTTTCTTCACTGGATCGGCCGATTTGGTTTTCTGATTGCTTGATTTAGGATGAGTCAGCTTTAACCTTAAGGCCATCAGTCACTTTTCTGATGGTATGTACGAGGGAGGAGGGAAGCTCATCGACTGGGTGCTCCGGTGAATTGCTTCTCATCCTGAGATCGGGAGCTTTCCTCTGAGCACCTTAGAAGGGATATGATATTATTACTTTGCTGTGTGCTTTGTAGGCTTCAGTCTATGGAGATCTGCTATTTTGCTCTTGCATGGCTTCGTGAGAGCCTTCAGTTTGTTGCCTTGGAGAGACTCAGAGGTCGGGGCATTGGATTGCCTGTTTAGAAGTCATGGCGTGGATGAAGATGGGCGATTGCTTTCAAGAGATATTCTCCGATGAGCAAATCTTTGTTACTTCAGCATCAAAAGCATGTTAATGGTGACAGGACTGGAGCATTTAGACCTAAATCTGCTTTATTTTTTTTTCAAAAAGTTGTAAACACAAAGATGTCATGGAATTTATTGTATTACTCATGTTAGAAGCATTCAAATAAATAAAATGTAATGGTATTTGGAATGAAAATATTTCGGAATGGAAATGGTTATTGTTTAGATCTTTGCTTATTCTACCATTGGCTTTTGGAATCGGTATAACCATACCTCTTCGGAGTGCTAACCTCTACCTCTAGTATAATTGGTTGGATACGGAATGATTTGAGGAGTTTGCGATGTTGTTTCCGAGTGAGGGTTATCCCATCACGATACTTGCAAACTTGGTAGGGCTCTAAGAGGGAGAAATCCTTACAATAGAGTAATAATTTTGAGCGAGAGACACTCCCACAGCAAAGGGTTTCGATTGCCATAAGACTAATCGAGAGGAAGCCCGTAGTTTAGTACTTGCGTTGCCATCTTTGAGTGGAGAATACTCCCACAATGGGACATACAGGCATCAGAGATTTTGATGGGGACACTCCATCATCGGGACAGAGACTCCGAGCAGGAGACACTCCCACAGCGGAGGGTTTCGACTGCCAGTAGGCTAATCGAGAGGGAGCCCGTAGGTCAGTGCTTGGTCTGTAGTCTCCGAGTAAGGGACACACCCACATTGGGACGTACAAGTGTCAGAGATTCTGATGGGGACACTTCCATCAACAAGGTAGGGACTCTGAGCGGGAGACACTCCCACAGTGGAGGGTTTTGACTACTCGTAAGCTAATCGAGATGGGAGCCCGTAGACTGGTGCTTACATTTTCATATCCGAGTGGGTGACACCCCCATAAGTAGACGTACAAGAATCAGAGATTTTGATGGGGGACACTCCCATCAACGGGGTGACACAAAAATAGTTAGAAGCAAAAATGCATTTTTATTTCTTGAACTAAATTAAAGTAAAATGTACAAGCTTTAAAGGAATACAGGGATGTTATTGGTTGATGTACTTCCTTGTCTTTGTAGAAGGAAGCAGATCACTCAATCGTTTTGTACTGAGTGATTGCATGCTTCGTTGAATATGAGGCAGAGTGCTTTGTTGTCCTGCACTGATGACCACCTTGGGGGTAAGAATGAACTCCCTGAGGAAGCATTGTCGGATAAGTTCTTTTATGTACCACTGAAGACTTCTGCAGTGGATGGTCTTGTCTCCCTTACTGTCGTAGCAGGAACATTAATCTTCTACTCCAGGACATGTAGGGTCATGTTGGATCAGCTTTAGATGTCTTACCCATAGTTGGTCCTTGATGTCATTGAAGACCTCGTTGATGGAGAGGCTCAACGGGGTGAAATGTTATTTTGCTCTGAAGGCTCAGCGTAGATTCAGAGAAAGAATTAGGAATGCCTACTTCTTGAAAGTGGTTTACCCCCATTTTTGGTTGCTGGTATAGGTCAGGGTCTCATGCTGAGTTCATCTTCTCTCCTTCATTGCTGCATCTGAGAGTGTTGTTGGTGAAACTCTTCATAGCTTCTTTCAAATGAATGTAAGGCTAGGCTCAGGACAAGACTTCACTCATCCTAGTGACACAATGCTTCAATAAATGTTTATATAGGGGGTGAGAAATATGCAACCCGCTAATGAATGAGAGTGTAGAGACATCTCACCGCAGTTGAGAACTTTGGCCAAGTGGCTTTGGAAGTAACCGATGTAGGACTTAAGTCTGTCGTCTTTCCTCATTTTGATGGTGAGAAAGAGATGCTTGTTCTTCTTGGCCTCTAAAGGCGTATTGAGTGAGGAACGCTTCAGTTACCTCTTTAAAGTTGTGAAGAGAAAGGGGTAGCAAATAGTAGAACCAATCTGAGACAGAGAATAAAACTAATCATGGGCTCTTTAGAGGGTCACGATATACACCAGGAGCTGATTGTTAAGCTTTTCAGCGCTTTCTGCTCATGGCAGTCTTTCACAGTCGAGGGACACTTGCTCCAGGTCATGATCTAACTAGGCTTGTTATTCCTTCATCTGCTCTTTCATATCTACAAGCATATGGAGGATCTGATCACTGGCGATTGTCCTTTAAGGTGAGGAAAAGCCAGTGTCTTCGGTAGCATGTGCTGGTCGCCGATAGGCAGGGGGACTGTGCCCCCGACGGTGCTATTGGCTTTACCTTTTGAAGGGACATCGCTAGGGATAATGGTCTATTTTCTCGAGGTTACGACTTAGGGAGAGGATTTTTGTGGAATGTTTTGGGCTGGATGGAAAGGAGATTCTAAGTATGTACTTAAATCTCAATGAAAGCACCAGTTTATGATGGATAAAAATCGGCTTAAATGGATTGGACCACCACAAGTGATTTGAGGTGCTTTCTAGATGATACCTATCAGAACACACATTAGAAAAAATATTTTTCTAGTTAGGAGCACCAATGTGGTGCCTGCCTAAGACCCCGGGCATGAGAATCAGTAGGTGGAATGGTAAAAAGTACTGTCAAGATGGAAACTGCCAATGTGGTGGAAGGGTGGACTAGCACAGGGAACTGCTTGTGTGATGATGGAATGAAATAGGGAAACTTCTAGTGTTGTAAATGGATTATCACGTGGAGCTAGTGAAATGGTGCATGTGTGTGCTCTGAAAATTAAGGAAGTGATCTCCTTCTCTCAGGAGAAGAAGGATCATATATACCTGGCATTAATATGGAGGCAGAATTTATGGACTGTTGTAACTGCACAATCTTCACCTGCTAAACTTGTTATAATGGTTGTGATCATTGGTATTGGTTGGTGGAATTGCATGTCAAAATATCTACCACTGTCCATAACTGTCTTCATTGATAGAGATATTACAGGTTATGAACGTGATGGAGGAAGACATTTCATGAGTATCAACAGAGACCTTGGATGATCTGTTATTGAAGCTTCAGGTTTAATGTTAGGGTTTTCAGGTCAGGGAAGACCTCAGAGAGGAAAGAACCACGAAAAGATAGAGGTCTCGGAATGATGGAAGGGGCTGCGAGATGAAAGGTTCTTTGGGATGGAGGATGACTTCGGGAAGGTTGGATATGTTGGAGGCTCCGAGATAGATTCAAGGAGTTTATGAATTTCTCTGTGGAAGTTCTTGGTAGCTAGGACATGTTCATCATACTGATAAGGGTCAAATTTTGACCACTAATATTCAATCATGAATTAAATTACTATCACATGATTTCATATATAATATAAGATAAGAAAATAAATCACCAATTTAAATGATTAATAAATTCGCATTTACCACTTAATTATGTTCTCAATTCATTCTAAACATTCAAGAATTTCATCAACTTGTATGTATACGGTTATCTATAACAACTTCTTATATTTCTATTAGTTGCTAATCACGCCCATGTCCATCTCTAATTTCTTTCACGTCTCATTAAATTAAGAGTTATAGTTTACTTACTTGGATTACTGATCCTCCGAGCTTGATTAGTCAGATCACTGTCCCTCACGAGAATTCCTAGCATACAATTTGAACTTGATTTTATCACTTATAATCCAAAGTTTAGAATATCTTAGAAATTATTAGGGTTTAATCATCTCAGTCAAAAGCCCAAAACATGTGCACTGGTGTGCGCGTGACTGTTGGTCATACTCGATTGACTTGTCAGCCGTCCACTCAGCGCCTCGGCCATGCCCGCGCCTTGTGTGCTCCCACCAGTTCCCTAAGCCCTGCACCCATGCTCGCATGTGTGCCTGAGCCTTGAGCGCCCATACCCACGCTCGTCTATGCGCAAGTGCTTTCCTGCATGGCCGCATGCCTTGCCCGACCCCGTCTGCTGTTGTCCACCATCACTGGCGCCCATCGTATGTTGTTCGCTGTCTGTCGCCGGTGTTGCGCCGCCAGCCGTGAACACGGGAGAGAGAGTGAGATCTTATTAGTGAAAGAGAACTTGTGAGTGAGAGAGTTTGTGAGTGTGATAAAAAAACTAGAGAATGAGAGGGAGAAGAAGATCAAGTGAGAGAATGTGCAGGTAAAAATGAGAGTTTTCTTTCATTAACCCAATAAATATTTGAATCAAAATTCTCTCATCAACCAGCTATGCCAATTCAAATCTCTATGTCTCTCATACTTCATCACCTCACTTGATTGAACCACCTCAAAATTCCATTAATTTATCCTCTTAATTAATAATATAAGAGGAAGTGTAGTAAAATACTAGCTAGTGTTTGTATGTATACAAGTATTTATAAGTATATACATACAATTATACCCACAACCTTATCCACTAAGTACACTTAATCTCTTGCATATAATAAGGTAAGAATTACTAATTAATTATCTGAAAATGATAACAAGATAATAATCACAGACTACAAAATTAATTATAAGATTATGCATAAGAATCTAAATTTAGAACACTAATCCAAATAAAAATAATCCAAGCGTAACTTTGGGCTGTTTGTTTTGTTGGAAGAGAGGGAAGAGAGAAGGAAGAAGCGTTATCTCCCCAGTTCCATGTTTGTTTTTGGGAGAAGAGAGCCTTTTCCTCCACACTGGCTGTCGACGTGGTGGAGGGAAGGGAAGAAAGCCCAGATTTCTTCCACTAAAAAAGGGGCTGAACAGAGTCCAAGCTCACAATTCAAGGCCTTTTGCTACTATTTTAATTTTTTTTCATCAGCATAAGAGAAGGGAATAAGAGAAGAGATACTGAGATCGTTGTTGCTACTAAAGGATGCTGCAGTCGATGATGTCGCAGACGATGAGGTCAACTTTACAGTCAATGACGGCGAGGATGACATAGAGGATGAGGTTGACGACGCATTCAACTATGATGACAATTGTGCAGAGGATGAGTTCGATGTCACATTCAATGATGACGAGGAGGGGTAGAGGACTGGGGGAGGACAATGTAGAGAACGAGGTCGATGGCACAATCGATGACGTTGACAACGGTGCTGAGGACGAGGTTGACATCACAATCAATGATGGTGAGGACGGCGCAAAGGATGAGGTCAATGGTGCAGGGCTCTCTTCCCTCTAATTTTTTTTGTGTTTTTTGAGTTCCTTCTTCCAATTTTGCCCAAACAAACAAGAGAGAGGAGACAAAGGAAGACGCTCTTCCTCTCTTCTTTTTTTCTTCCTCACTCTCTTTCTTCTTCCTTTTCTTCCAAAATACCAAACAGGGTCTTATGACTCTTAAGTCTTTAGAGATAAATAAGGAGAAAATTTAGGAACAATAAATTAAGTATAATTCATTAAAGTCTTAGCAACTAAAATCCACTTAAGACTCTAAAGTCTTTAAAGAAAAATAAGGAGCAAATTCAGGGATAGTGAATTAAGTCCTATCTCACTAAGCTCCTAGCAGCTGGTAAGGCATGTCTCACTAATAAAAGGTGTGAGTCTGTTTTGGGAGTTGTAAGTTCAAGTCTGACCACTGCTTGCTAAAAACTAAGATTTTAGCCGCATTTACTTATTATTTTGCGGTTTTTTTAAACGAAAATTTACTGCTTTTTGTACTCTTTTTTCATTGCACATGAAAGTTCGCATCTCAATTAATAAGAATTATATCATATTCAGAGAAAATTGATTACAATAATGTGGGGGAGCAGATAAAATCCATTGGTGGAATTTTTTAACTCGTTGGAGAAGATAGCCCAGAGTTTGATGTTCAATGGCATTCCCAAGATATGAAGAAGACAGGTATGGATGAAGGCAGAGGCTCGGTTGACTGGCCATGTATAGAAGTGAACAAAAGAAGAAAGGAGCATGGGTCAGTCGACTGCCTAGTCGAACGACGTGTGCAGCAGTAGAGACAGGCAACTGTCAGTCGACCGCCCGGTCGGCCGTCCAAAACCAAGATTTTTCTCTGCACAACTAACAGTCGACCACCTAATCGACCAGCCAAAGTGCAGAAGTTGAGCATGCACAACTACCCGTCGACTGCCAGATCGATCGTACGATGGTTCTATGTTGTTTCCTATTTGGTTCTCACTTCATTTCTGATCCGATTTAGATTTTTTGGTTTCTTTTTCTTGATGAATTCTCTAGCTATATATAGAGGTGTATTATCCCAATTGATTGTAATTTTGAGAGAGGTGAATTGTATTGTGTGTTCTAGGGTTAGTTTGTTTGTGAGACTTCTACGAGGATTAACAGGAATATAATAACATGAGGAACATGTGTGATACAAGAATATAAAATCTAAAGGTGTATAACATGATAACAGAGCTCATGTCCCCATAAAGGTGATAGTCATGAACCAAGTAATTATCATGTCAGGCATCATGGTATTAGATGAAGTGCAATAATACATGTAAGTGTAGTAGTCAAAGCATCAAGTAAGTGGCAGGTTATTTGAAATGGCATAAGAAAACAGTGTATGTAAATATTTCAAACTCTTCACAACTATCATAATTAATTAAGTTATTAAATATCCAGGCGAGGCTAAGTTAAGCTGGAGCAAAGTTAGGCTGTGTTAGCATAACGTTCGTCACACGGCAGAGCTAGTCTCCTGGCAAAGATAGCATGCAGCTCTAAAAGCTAACGCGCTCAGCGAGGCTAACGCTTACGGCGAAGAAAGAATTAACGTATTGCTAATGCACACGGTGAAGCCACTCTCATGGCGGAGCTAGATTCTCACAACGAGGCAAAGCGTATAGACGCTTCCCTACTCGCACTTGGCGAAACAATCCACGCGGCGAAGCTAAACGCACGTGGCGAAGCTAAGGTATAAACACCTTGCTATCGCACGTGTTGAAATTATGCTCAGGTGAATATAGCGGTAAATTTGATCGCTAAGCTCACCTACCTGGTGGAGCAAGTAGGGCCCAGAGGCTAGAGTGAAACCCAAAGGCCCGAATGCTAAACAAGTGAAGGCACTCGCCTATACAACTACAAACATTTGTCTGCACAAATACAAGCACTCGCCTACACTATTACAAACATTCGCTTATACAACTACAAGCAGTCACATAAACATATAATGAGCGCACGCATGAAACACTTACAGAAGCAAGTAATAAGCGTTCGCCTCGATGAGGATTGGACACGGACGAACCTAGGCTCCGATAGCAACATGTAATGCCCTGCCCTGGTGGGTACAAGGTGCTACTGCAACGTACATATGCAGGATAAAAATATCCTCACATATGTACGCTAAGCATCAGTACATTACATGATTTAGAGTACAAAAGTATGTGATATTATACGTTCCAACAAAATTATACAAATATTCAGTTATCACAGAGTGTGAATAATATTACAAGAGTATTACATCACCAAGAGACGCAAAAGTATGATTTACAAAATACAAAAGACTAAAAGATGCTCACGAGCTGCGAAAGGGAACTCTCGCGAGCCGGTCAAAAAATGGCAAGCCGAGAAGGATTTCTAGATAGTCCTCTTGCTCTGGAAGAAAAGCCTAGTCTTCTACGAAAGGATCCACTTCATTCCAAGCTCCAGGATCTGGACAAGCAAGTCTAGGATTGTCAGAAAGCAATCAAACAAATGCATAAAATATAGGCAAGTGGTGTGCACAGGCAAACATAATTGTACCAGGAAATGTGTCTCGATATTATATTATTACTGTGAACAGAACAAAAATGAAATCAACATCAAAATTTAGTAAATATAGTCTGATGTTATATTATATTACTCTTCTGACTCGTATGTCTAGGAATGTGTCCTAGCATCCCAGTACACATTAATCCACATATAAGTAAGATGAAGTTGGTTATTGCAAATTGATGGAGGATCAACGAACCATGTTTATAGTGGGCCTTGTGCATATTTAGGACAATGACCTCAAGAGCATCCATTACTCTGCTAAGCTGTAAGGGCCTTATTGGTATGCCCTATAAGGAATAGAATTTGGAGGAAGGATGCTAGTACACCCCATCGAAACACCTGGTGGCCCTCAGGTAGAATTGAAGATTCAGTTGCAAAATATTTTGACCATTATAAACACGTACCCATATTGATTTCATCAATTTTTTCATCATGGTGTAACTTGTCCAATTATTACAGATTATGTCAATGGTAATCAGTTTGCGGAGATTAACATGAATATAATAACAGGAGGAACATGAATGATACATGAATATAAAATCTTAGGGTGTATAACATGATAACAAGTGTCAATTCCCTATAAAGGTAGTCATGAATCAGGTAGTTATCATGTCAGGGGTCATGGTAACGTGTGAAGTGCAGCAATACATGAAAGTGCAATGTTCAAAATATCATGTAAATGGCAGGTTATGTGACATGGCATAAAAAAATAGTACAAGTAAATATTTCAAACTCTTCAACCATTATAACAATACTAATTAATTAATTTATTAAATATTTTATCAGCGCTAAGCTAAGCTTGAGCAAAGCTAAGCCATTCAGCATAACACTCGTCACATGGTGGAGTTAGGCTCCTGGCGAAGTTAGCACGCAACTCTAGACGCTAATGTGCTCGATGGGACTAATGCTCACCGTAAAGCAAGCGTATGAATGTCTTGCTAACATACGTGGTGAAGCCACGCTCGCAGCAGAGCTAGAGGCTCATGGCAAGGAAAACATATAAATGCTTTGCTAATCACACATGGTAAAACCATGCTCACGGTGAAGCTAAACACACACGGCGAAGTGAGCATATGAACACCTTGATATCGCACATGACGAATCTACACTCAGGAGAATATAGCGATAAAGAGTTAAGCGCTAAGCTCACCTATCCGATGAAGCTACTAGAGCCCGATGGCTAAGCCTGGAGGCTAAGTCTGAAGGCTGGAGTGAAACCCGAAGGCTAAATAAGTGAAGGCATTCATCTATATAACTACAAACATCCGTCTACACAAATATAAACACTCGCCTACACTATTACAAATATTCACCCACACAAATACAAGCAGTCACATAAACACATAACAAGCACACACATGAAACACTCGTTGAAGCAAGTACTAAGCACTCGCCTCAACGACAATCAAGCGCGGATGATAGAAGACTCTGGTAAAGCTCCGATGGACCTAACGCTCGAAGTGTGAGGAGTGAGGGAGAGAGTTGAAATGAGAGAGAGGGCAGAGAGAGCGTGGAAAAGAGAGAGTGAGAGGGAGTGAGAGGAATAGAGAAGAGAGCGTGAGAGAAAAAATGGGAGAGAAAGAACAGAGAGAGGGAGGCTAACCAAAGGGGTGGACGTCCTGGGTGGCGCGAGAGGTGGCGCACAGCCAGGAGGGGAGGCGGTTCATTAGTCTATGATTTTACATCATTACATTGCATTTTCCTACCAACTTATGAATAAAATGACACTTCTCACCCGTGTTTTGGTTTATTTTGCAGATAATCAAGAGTTCAAGGGCATAGGGGTAAAAAGAGCCTAATTAAAATTAATTTAGAATACTTAAATATCATTTCTTGGAGCCAAGCTAGAGAGCTTCTAGAAGATACATTGGATCCAGAATTTGGGTGCGAATCTGACAAAAATTCGGATCAAATACCCATATCCGAAGCTTTTCGAGACCAAACAAAGCTGTGGACCAAAACCAGGGACCTGAATCCGTGGTTTTTGTCATGGATTCACAAGGATCCTTGTAGATTCGCGGCAATTTAGTGGAGCCAACGTGTCAATCTTTAACACGTGACCTCGCCTCGTCTTCTCGAACCTCCTTCTGCGTATAAATATCCTTGCAGAGACTGAAACAGGAGCAGATTAGTGAGTAGGCTAGGTTTTCTCTCTTCTAGTTGTAGAGTAGGATTTTTTTCTTCTTTTTTTTGTATTTTTTCTTTTTTTTAGATCTTGTAGTAGGGCTGAGTTAGTTCTGGAGAGAGAGAGATATTTATGTAATAGAGAGTGACAATCTATGAAAAGGTATCTCCTTTCTTCTCTATTGTGCTATTGTGATCTTCTCTATTTCTAGATGATGCTAAGGTAGTTTTTTTCTCATGGCAATCTAATTAACCACTAATTAGCTAACCACTTACTTGGTAATCTATATGAATCAAATAACATCTACTAGGCTTTGCTCTTGCAAGAGCCATTGATGGTTCATGATGATGGATTCTAACATTCTAATATCTACCCGCTAACAAGCTAACTTGCAATGTTTTCTTTATTTCATTCTCACCTCTAATTGGTTTTGATGATCTAATAATAGCTTGCACCTTGTTGTATGGAATAGATGTACTTGGATGTGAAGAACTAATCTCATTTAGTATGCTTTGTAATGCTCTTGAAGTCAAGGACTAGTGATGACCAAGGATCCATGTGAGGCAACTATCTCTAAGAGGTTAGCATGTTAGTGGAGCAATTAGTAGTTGTAGCCATGAGCTTTCTTTCATTATTTTTCATCTTTTCTTTACTTTGTTTTAAAAACTATTTTCAAAACTTTTTTATCATTTTTCTATTGGTGTTTCCACCATCATCTTAGTTCACCTTTGTTTTCATCTTCTTCACAATAAGTTTCATCTTCTTTTCTATTTTATTTTTAAAAGCCTCTTTCTAAATCACATTACTTTCTATTTTATTTCTATTTTCTTGTTTAATTACTTTACTGATCCACAACCACTTCTCCATCATTTTCACTTCGCCGATTTCATTGCCTTCTCACATATCACTTCTTGTTTTCATTTCTTTTTCTTTTCTCTCTTTCTTTAACAAAGAAGAACTTGTTAAGATACAACGTGAATGGACCATTAATGCTTCTATCACCTCCCGTCCCTGTAGATTCGACCCGTTGAGCCAATGCTATAACGAAAGTATCAAGGGAACATTAATACACACGCTTTTCACTGAATTTATAAAACACACATTTTCAAGTGCTGGTTTTACCCCGATCAAATTTTTGGTGCCGTTGCCGAGGAAGAGAATGGTTTAAATTGACATTTTTATTACATTTTTTCTCTGTTTTGGCGTGCATATCAATCTTTACAAAAACTTAGCATTAGAAGTATAACCTTGTTTGTATCTCCCTATTTTAGAGAGCAGTGACCCTGCTTCAATATTTTTGCCACGAAAAAGCCAAAAAAGCAGCGAAAACGCGACAATTTTATGGCATCTGAACTTCATCTTTTGAGGAATCTTGTAAATTGCATATATTATTGTATTTTTTAGCTAATTATCTGCTTTGATTGCCTACACACTGCAATAATTAAGAACTAAAATCAGTGATTGGATGCTTTTAAAATTGTTTAGACGTTTGCGTTTAGGCACGTACCAATTCAATTCCAATATACTATATTTTGTTCTATTGTTGTAGTAGGTTACCTAGAGGGGGTGAATAGGTGACTAGCTAATCAGATATAAAACTAATACGGAATTAAAATTATTAATGCTAACTAAAATTATAATGCTAAACACACAAAGTATAATACAAGAGTATAGCCAAATTGTCAGTGAAGAGTTCTGAACTATCTTCTCAAGATTCTTCTAAATTAAAAGTTGAGGTGTCACTATGGCACTCTTGGTTTGAATACAAGTGTGAGCAAACAATCCCAAGCATATATTCAATTAAGCACAAGTATATCAAGTATATAAAGAAATGAACAATATAAGCATGCAAGATATAAAACAAAAGTGAGTCAGAGAGAGAGATGAACAATAGCAAACACGGAAGAATTATTTCGAGGTTCGAGTACATTTACTCTACGTCCCCACCTTCAACTCTATGAAGGATTTTTACTAAAATCAATCTCGCAAGATCACTTAGTGCCGTAACACCTACAACGAGCTCCCTCAAGAACTCTTGAACCCGCAAGTCCCTCACTTGTTCTTGTAAGAACAACACACGCAAGCACACTAGCTTACCGAGGCCGCACCAGACTCTACACAATGCGAACTCAATAGTTCGCCTCCTCAAATATAAAGATGAAAACTTGGTGATCTCTATACTTTAATCACCAAAATATACTCTCACAACAAATGATCCCTAGAGGATGGATATAGCAATGACTAGCTCAAGTTTGTGTGAGAAAACTAGATAGATGTTGCGGTGGAAAACTCAAGAAATCTTCTTTGAAAGATGCAAGAGATACACTATTGATAAACACTCTTTTTGATATGAAATTTAAGCTCTAAAACTTATTGGAAAACCTTTGAGAAAGGTGGAAAAAAATGGCTAAAAACCCTCTTAAAATCTTGTAAAAAACTGGCTCAATACACCCCAATATATAGGCTCCAGAAAACTAGCCATTGGGGCCCAGATGGCCTATCGATCAACCGGCCAACGGTTATTTTTCAGATGTTGGGGTTGCCGATCGACCGCCCGGTCGACCGTACCCAGGTTCTGACCTGTCGGTCGACCGCTCGGTCGACCGAGGAATGAACCAGAGAGCACTGCTCTCTGGTCGGTCGACTGCTTGGTCAACCAGGGCCAGATACAGAGAACAAGCTCTCTGAATCTGTCGACCGTCTATTCGACTGGCCCTCTAGCCAGGGCTTTGTGCATGTTCTATGCACATCGGTTGACCACTCGGTCGACCGACCTCTGGTTCGATCGACCGGTCGATCGACCGCCAGAAGCCCAAGGTCAGAGTTTTAAGGGATTGAAACTTGGTCTCTTAAAACCCTAAAATTTTATTTAAACTCATAAAAATCCACAAAAATAAGTTCATTGAAACATGTTGAAGTACAAATATGTGTGATCAAAATCAACACATATTACAAACAAGTTGAACTATTTTTGGCGATATAAAAAGAAACTAAAAACTGTACTTTCAAAAGCCAACTTCTAAAAAAAAATTTTTTTTTCAAACTTGTTCAAATACACAAATAAGATATTAAAACTGATTTGAAGTATAGTGTGTATGAAAATGATCCAATACACATATAAGACAAAATATTCTTATTTTTAACAATAAGCTCTAAATAAGTTTTGATAAATACAAAACTTAAAATCATGAACTAGAAACATCAAATAAGTTTTTCTAAATAATATGAAGCACCAATGTGTATAGATGAAATCTAATACATATATAAACCAAGTAAACTTGTTTTGATGAACTCTATTCAAGAAACCGAGATATGTATTTTTTGAAAATTAACAGGTTAAACCCAAACCAAAATTTTCTAAAACTATTTCTTATACACTATATAAATTTTGCGCGTGTATATGAGCTTGAGCAATCCACAACTAATCTATCCTTTATATTTTATCTAAAAATAAAAATCTTAACGCTTAAAAATATGATTCAAGTCTTGAAATTCTTCTCTTGAAAATCTTCTTCTCTATCTTGACTTAGTCCAAACCTTTATCCAAAGAGATAGACTGCTCTTTGAGTACTTGATGCGATCTTGAAGCGCGATCTCTTGAATCAACACGTGCTAGTTTCAAAACATGACTTCGAATCTTTCATTGAAGCTAAATACCGACTAAGATCTTGATAGAAATCTGAAACAAATGAACACAAGATTATTAGTACTATAACTATATGAGTTAATCATCATCAAAACTAGAGTGATGGGCCTTTCTACCAACAATCCCCCTTTTGATGATGATAAAACCCATGGAGTTATATATGGATGGATTAAAGATAAGCTTCATAGAAGCTTCCCCTTAACTCATGTAAAGAAAAAACAATAAAGATATTCAATGAAAGCATATAAACGAAAAAAATATATATGCATAAACAACAAATATTAAACATGCATATATAAACTCTCTTAATTCTTCACCCCCTTTTTGTCAACTCATCAACAAAGGGGTGAAGAAAAATAAACAATATAAAAGTATATGTGATATACATTCTTGAAGAGGAGAGACGTTAAGTTAACTCTCTCTACACACTTGCATTACATAGATAAGGGATGATTAGAACTTAACCCATATAAGTATAATATACAATGCATAAACGGAGATGTTAAGCTCCCCCTATATATGTGTACCACATAAAGAAGAGAGGTCAAGCTTCTCAATATGTAAAACACACTCAACATGAATCTATATATGAAGGAGATGTTAAGCTCTCCTTGCATATAAGCAATACATATCAAACAAATTTTGAAAAATTTGATAATACTTAAAACAAATTTTAAAATTTCTTTGAAGTCAACAAAATGAATTTTGATACCAATTGAAATCAAATGTAGTTGACAAAACAAATGTTGATACCACTTGTAGATAAACAAAATTATTAAGATACAAATTGTAGATTTTGATACAAATTATAGGTTTGATACCAAATGTCAAAACAAATTTTGGTACCAATCAAAAATAAAATTATTTTCTAAAATAAAATATTTTTTTCAAAAAGAAAGAATTTTTCTACCAATGAAATTAATGCATATGCTTGTAAAGATACCAATAAATATTTAGAATTAAGTCAAGCTTGCATAAAATCACTTTGTGCTTTAAACATGTATGGTTAATATAAAACAAGCACAATCAAAATTACATATATGTATGTATGAATATGGAAATATCACTTGAAATTTGAAATATACATATATAAGAAAATAAATATGAGTATACAAAGAATGAAATATCATTAAAATCATGTTTATAACTTATTTCATTCACCCTTTCATGCGCATGATAAAAGATAGTCATTAAGGCACACAAGACATGGTCGCCTATCCAACCGCCCTTTATGAGTAGAAGTTTTCAAAAATAAGATTTTGAAAGTAATTATATATTGAAAACACTACCAAATTGAGGAATAAATAATTATTTAAAATAGTTTTTGAAAAACTATTTAAAGATCATTCAAATATGAAACAAAACATATATATGTTATGAATCACGTGTATTACACAAAAAATGAAACTCAAGATCTATAAAGCTAAAGAATTCTCATGAAAATAAATTCATTAAGTAAACATAAAAATGTGAGTGCACAGAAATCATGTAATCAACATATGCATGAAGATAAGGTAAATAAGCTCAAAAACTAGAAATCTTTTTTCTCAAAAATATGATATATCATATAATCATGCAAGAATCATCAAAACTAGGACATGCAATATACAATCAAATCAATAATTGAGTATATAAAAAAATAGATCATTTAAGGCATGTATCTCAAAAATTATGCATGTATAACACAAGTTTTAACAAGATTTGCATAATATCATATGATATGAACATATAAACCAATATATGCCTTAACTAAAGCATATAAAAATATGAATCAACCAAAAGAATAAGCATGTAAATCTATTGAAATTTTTTTTCAAAAATACATGCATAGGTAACAACTAATCAACTCAACATTAAGCACAAAATAACATAAGATAGAGTCTAGGTTACTATACTAGCATATAAGCATTAAAAGTCTTTTAAAGAGGAGGAAAAGATGGCTACCAAAATCAATATAGCCAATTCATTTCTCCAAAACTTGAGGTGGTCCTCCCACCATGCTTCCTGGTTAGTGATGCATCCATTTGGTTTGCCCTTCAAGCTTCAATGCATTCACCACCAAGGCACCAATTCTCTCACGTTTTTTGAGAGACCACACCTATACCAAATACAGGAGATGGAGATCTTGGTACTCATATCTTTTTGGTTCATGGGGGTTAAAAACAATAGGAACCCAAATATTTTTATTTTGCAAAATTTAAAGAATATATTCTATCGATACAAAATTTTGCAAGATGGCCTTTGCGACTAAAATGTGTACATTTGTACACTCTAATACATGTGAGTGTGATGTGTATGAGCATGGTGTGCATTTGATGTATGTCGTGGGGTATCTGCGTGAACATATAGAACATGTTTCTTGCGAAACGTGGATTCCAATCTAGAGTGATCAATAGCACATTGGCTCAAAGTGGAGCCCAAACAATCAATGTTCTTCTTCAATGTACAAATTTCACTTTCAATTTTAGAAGAAGTAACATGAGAAACATGAGAAACAACATTCTTTTTCACTTTAGAAATATTTTCTTTTTCTTTTAAAACACTTTTCTTTTTCAAAGATTTAATTTCATTTAAAGCAATACCTTTTTCTTAGAAATCAAAATAACTTGCTTTTTTAAGGATTCGTTTTCTTTTGAAATAATGTCAAATTTATTTTGAAGATAATCCTTTTCTTTTAAAACAATAACATTTCATTTTTCAAAATCTTGTTTTACTTTTAACAAATCATATTTGTTAAGAAGTTTTGGCGAAAGGATGCAAGATCTTCATATGGCATCTCAACTTCTTCATCTAGCTCGGAATCAGAATTTACCTCAAGGGGGTCATCCTCTTAGATCATGTAGCACATGTTGGAGTAGCGCTTCCATCATCCGAGTCACTCTCTTTTTCATTTGACATTTGTTCCTCAAGAGAGTAAAGAGTATCCAAAGTACAAGAGCTGTTTTGAGATCGACACACGATCCCACAAACAGTCCTAACACCGCTCCAAGATCGACACACGATCTCTGCCAAACAGCAACTGATACCCTTGGAATCAACATACGATCCCACGACTAACCTGGGATGCTCTGATACCAATTGTTGTGCGCATGACAACAACCTCTCTGAGGAATCCACCAACCAGGCGGAGACGGATGCAGCCGGAGACGTACCCAACGTGACAAGAACAGAGAAAAATAGAGAAAAGCAATCAGCACAGTATTTAACGAGGTTCGGCAACGTGCCTACGTCCTCGAGGTAAAGGAGAGAGAGATTTTATTGATTCAACAATCAATTATAACTTATTCCTTCTTCAAGGAATTTCCAATGGAGATTTTCAGTGGGATACAATACATGAGGGCTCTATCCCTTATTTATAGCCACAGAGTCCCTGAATTTTAGGAAACCCCAATTTGATTCGATCTCAAACAGAAAAGGGTTCTGAATCCCAAAAGGAAAGCAGAAAACGCGTCTG
Organism: Agave tequilana; assembly: GCA_038442645.1. Lineage (NCBI taxonomy): Eukaryota > Viridiplantae > Streptophyta > Magnoliopsida > Asparagales > Asparagaceae > Agave > Agave tequilana. Next base: position 77,189 of record JAVJIF010016632.1, read on the forward strand.
TCAGTCGACCGGCCGGTCGACCGACCCATGTCCACGGTCGACCGCGCGGTCGACTGGACCCAAATCGAGAGCAGTCTGCTTTCAGTCGGTCGATCGAGGGGTCGACCGCTTTATGCCACGGTCGACTGGGTGATCGACCGGGCTAACCCTATGCATGTCATGCACACCGGTCGACCAGGCGGTCGACCGGCCTTCTCCACCAATTGACCGGGAGCTAACTTGGTCTGCTTCAATGCGCTGTCTTGCTCCTTTGTCTTCCGATCTCTGTGCTACCGTCCGATGTCATCTCTATCTCCTCTCTCCCTACAGTGACCTCCTTCTCCCAGGAGAAAAAGGATCATATATACCTGACAAGGATGCAAACGTGAAGGTAGAATTTACGGACTGCTATAACTGCATGATGTTCACGTGCTAAGCTTGTTATAATAGTTGTGATCATTGGTGTTGGTTGGTGGGATTGCAAGTCAAAAATCTGCCACTGTCCATAACTGCCTGCATTGATAGAGATGTTATAGGTTGAACGTGAGGGAGGAAGACATCGCATCAATATCAGAAGAGATCTTGGATGATCTGTTATTGAAGCTTCAGGTTTGGAGTTGGGATTTTCAGGTCAGGGAAGATCTCAGAGAGGAAAGAATCTCAAAAAGATAGAGGTCTCAGAATGGTGGAAGGGGCTCCGAGATGAAAGGTCTTCGAGATGGAGGATGACTTCGAGGCTCCGAAATGGATTCAAGGAGTATGTGAATTTCTCAGTGGAAGCTCTTGGTAATTAGGATATTTGTCGTCATCTTGATGAAGGTCAAATTTTGATCACTAATATTCAATAATTTGAATTCAAATAGCAAAATGGACTAAAATGTCCCTTTTTACTTGTACATCCTCTTTTAAAGCATTTGAATTTTAATCGATTCTAAATTGAATAGAATGGTAACCTGTAAGTCAAACATGAAGTTAATAAATGTTTTTTTTTTCTCATTTTGAACAATGTCATATTTTTCCACAAACATAAAATAAATTTAAAAAGTTCCAAGTAACAATAAAAATAGATTTTTTGTTTCTCTCCTAAAAAACCTAAATACGTTATTCCTATTTAAATTAGTCTACTACATAAATTTAGACATTTGTCACAAGAATGTATTGTGTCCCTCCTGTTTTAAATTTCTGGTCCTATTCTGGATGCATCTTGTTTTAGAATTAGGATTATGTAATGTTATTGTATTATGAATGCAGGTTTTCTTATCATCTATTGTAATGTCTATATATTTAAACTATTACCCTCGTCAATAATATATAAGTTCCAATTTCTTCAAATTTATTTACACATTTAAATAGTTACCTCTTTCTCTTCAGTTAATGTGGTAAAAATAACAATCTGAGCAGACAAGAATGTCATGTCGAATCCATGACTTAATTATCTTTCCAAAAATACAGAATGTATTTATTATCATGATTGAAAATAAACAATCTAATTTCATAAAAGAAACGGGCTCTATTCAATTCGTGACGTGGAAAACATGTAGCTAAACACGTACCGTTGTTTCATACTTTCTCTTGTTTACTCCAAATAATAATCTCTATATTTTGTTTATTTCCACATGTCCGCGATCAAATATTGTCAAATATTGTGATGCATGTGACTCACATTTTCTAAAGGTTTGAACCGATTTTTCAAATAGTTAGCAATAAACTAGCTGGACTTTGTCATTTTCTCGCCCCAAAAAACAAAAAATTGCAACCTTGACCTGGTTGTTATCATATCTGGACTTGTTCTCATTGGCTCAGTCACCTCTTTTAGTTTGAACATCTTGCAGGAAACATCCAAGTTCATTACCTAAGAACTCACACTCCTATATAAAGCCACACATTCAGGCCTTTTATCGCCACCACACTCATCTCTCTATCTTCCTCAATTCAAAGAGATCTCCCCACTCGATTAAACTCCTACATTTTTTCCTCTTCTTAATTTATAGCTTGGATCAAAGAATTTGTAGTAAATTAAGATGAGTTCAATGAAAATGTGGACCTTGCTCTTGCAGCCTTCTTCTTCTCCGGGCTCATGCAGCTCGCCCATGGCCAAGCGATGGCACCTTCTCCGATGACAAACGATGGCACAGCAATCGATCAAGGGATAGCTTATATGCTCATGCTTCTAGCTCTCCTTGTCACGTATTTAGTTCACTGAATTCCTTTTCTTAAACCCTTATCAATTCTTTTGGGAGTGATCATTGTGAATGTTAGATTGCTCCATGAGAGCTTTGTGAAACACAAAGGGAGCTTGTAAGTAAATTGTAATGAGTTTTTCTTAGCATATTCTCTGTAAGTAAATTATTTATATTTTAATTATTGTTCTTTTTGTTGTTACAATAGCCACACATGTCTTCCTCCTTTTTGCAAAGTAATGTAAAGCAGATTGTTAACAAGGACAAGGGTTTAAGAAAACACCCTCAGTAGAGTGCAAAATAGGACAAAGTACAAGTGTACAAAAACTTCCATAAGAGTCAAAATATTTGTTCATCATAAAATATAACTTGATCAGAAGTATATTTGTCTCTCTCTTTGTCATATTCTTAATTACTAAGTTTTTCTCGTATTTTTCCAAAGGCAACAAGATAAGTATTGCTAAATATAAGAATGGCGATCTGTAAACAATTACTCTTTGATTGAACGAAAAAACAGAAAAGTAAAAGTGATCACATTTTTATGAGCTTCTTTAACCGTAGCTGGTGAAATATCACATGATATGATTCACAAGACCTGAGCATTACTATTATTCAATCAGATAGAGTTACCTTCTTTCAATAATAAACGTTTATGAACATCTGATAAAGAAATCTTGCTAAGTATGACACTATCTAAATTGACAACCTTCATTCGTATAACTATTAGTCTCCACTTGGTAAAAAGAGTTAGCAAGTGACAGGAGCAAGACAATTCTTGCAAATTATCAAACAACTTACATAATCCATAAGTTAATATGCAATTATGACTTTAGAATCCCCCACCCCCCAACAAAAAAAAAAGAAAGAAAGAAAATAATGAAATTAAAGTTATCTTGAAACATGTAAAACTTCCTTGAAATAATCCATTTCTTTCCTAAGTCTAGACATATATTTCAAACAAAAGCTTAAATTATAATTATCTACAGTCTTTACGAAAAATATTTTCACTCAACACATATACATTCCTCTAACCAAACTCTATTCAG
>JAVJIF010016633.1:0-125301 GCA_038442645.1 Agave tequilana
TTTGTTTTGTTTTATTCTAAGTACTTATATTGTTTCTTTTCACATTTCCTAGACTTCTTTTCCCTTTCACTAATTCTTTCTTTTCTTTTTCTTTCTAATTTTTTAAAATAATTTTTGCTTTCTTTTTTCTTCCATTTTTTGCTTGTTTTATGATTTTGTTTTACTATTTTATATTTTTACTTTTTTACTTTTTCTTTCTTTCGCCTATTTTTTTACTTTTTTTCCCATTCTTTCTTTTCTTTTTCCAGCTTCTTTCTCTTTATTCTTGATTACTATTTAGTTTCCTTCTAGACTTTCTTTTATCTTTTCTTACTAAGGTTTTTTCTCCAATTTCTGTCTAGACATTTTTCTAATTCTACACTACATATTTTTAAAATTCTTTCTTACCTTTTTCCCAGATTATTTTTTCCTGTTTCTGTTTCTGTTTCTGTTTGTTTTCTTTTCTTCTGGAGTTTTCTTTTCTTTTCTTTTTTAAAATTTCTCTTTCTTTTTGACTATTATTCTACTTTTTAGTTCTTTCTTTTCTTTTCTTTAATTTTTTTTATTATATTTCTTATTCTTTCTATATTTTCTTTTTTTCCTTTTCCTTTCATAACTTTTTATTTGTTACTTTTTATTCTGATTTATTCTATTTTTCTAATTCTTTCCTTCCCATTTTAATGATTTTTTCTTCTGTTTATCCCATCTATTTTCTCTTTTCTTTATTTTTCATTGAAAATTGTTATTTTCTTCATATTCCATTAACTGCTCTTTAATTTTTTTTTTGGAAATTATATCTTATTTTGATCAGATTATTATAATTTTCTGAATAAATAATTCAAATATAAATATAAAATAGATAATATAAAATTAGGAATTAGAAAAATTGAAAAAGACAACGTGCATGACACATGCACTATTCTAATAGTTTAAGTTTTAGGACGAGGACCTAATCCTAAAGTCATAAAGATGTATATAATTTAAGTTTTATCTTATCCTACAACTGGAAATTGATGTGCATGAATTCACATTTGCAGGGCATATAAATATGCATATATAATAAGCCTTGTTGTTATATATGTCATGTCAATGTGACCTACTCTTTAAGGAATTACAATGTCACCAGTTCATTTCCATGCCATGTCTAAGTTCATGCTTCCCAGGGTTTCAAATGTAGCACCCGTGCAAAAAAAAATAATGATCAAATAATCCTTTTGTTTTATTGGTTGGGGAGAGACTATATCACATGATTGGCTTAGGGGCTGTTTGGTTAGGGTGGAAGTGAGGAAGTTGTAATAGTTTCCTTTAGAACTTGAGAATTGGTTAGCAAGTTTCCTGTGTTTGGATGTTGTTGGAAAGTGTGGTTTGAAAAATGTTGTCTTTTCCTGTGTGGATAATAATGTGAAAATAAAAGTGAAAAAGTTGACCACAAAGTTGACCACAAAATAATATTAAAATAAAAATTAATTAAGAAAAATAAAAATTAGATTGTAATAAGAATGCAAGTGAGATTTACATAATCACAATATTAACTATTTTGAGTTACAACTTATTACAAATGAGATTTACATGACCACAAAATTAACTGTAGCACGTTAGAAGTGAGAAAATGATTGCGTAAAGGGAAAAGAGAAAAGGAAAAAGAGTTTTCTCATTTTCCTTTTCCGGTGTTTGGATAGATAGGGAAGTGACCAATTATACTTCCACATTTCTTCCGCCCACTTCCTTGCAACCAAACATGCCCTAGGGCTGTTTGGTTAGGGGTGGAAGTGAGGAAGTAGTAATAGTTCCCATTTGAACTTGAGAATTAGTTAGTGAGTTTTTCAGTGTTTGGATGTTGGGTTTGTTTGGTTGTCGTAATTGGCCGTAATTTGTAAGTCGTAATTGGTAAGTCTTTTACAGTTGTAAATGAGTTATATACATGTAAGTTTTACGGTGTTTGATTGGTAATATAGTTGTAAGTGAGAAAGTGTATTGTATTTTACGGTGTTTGCTTATCGTAATGTGTAAGTCGTAAGTGAAAAAGTTGACCACAAAATTAACTATTTGGTGATTTAAAAAGTTTTAATATTGCAAATAAATATTAAAAATACTAAATATTAAAAATTTTTAATATTAACATAAAAAACAATACAAATTTGCATGATCACAAAATTAACTGTAACTGGGATGTAAGTGAGTGGTAATTGGGTTGCAAGTGAGTGATAGTTGAATTGCGTAAATCTTTTACGAATTACGGTCCAAACAAGCATCATAATTGTAATTGGGTTGTAAGTCATTTACGAATTACAGACTTTTATGCCTTTTTACGGTGAAACAAACAGCCCCGTTGTTGGGAAGTGTGGTTTGAAAAATGTTATGTCTTTTCCGGTATTTGGATGATAATGTGAAAGTGAAGGTGGAAAAGTTGACCGCAAAATAATATTAAAATAAAAATTAATTAAGAAAAATAAAATTTTGATTATAATTAGAACGCAAGTGAGATTTACATGACCACAAAATTAACTGTTACATGACCACAAAATTAACTGTAGCATCATGGAAGTGAGGAAGTGATTGTGTAAAAGGGAAAGAGAAAAGGAAAAGAGGTTTTCTCATATTTTTTTTCTTTTCCCGGTGTTTGGATAGATAGGGAAGTGAGCAATTATACTTTCCCATTTTCTTACTTCCGCCCACTTCTTTGCAACCAAATTAATAACAAATCTTTCTGCAAAATATGTATTGGGTGTAACCTGGTATTTGTCAATGGTGTGAATCTCCACAGAACCATCAAGGAGTTGTCGAATGAGATTGGCCTGTGCATTGTAAGGGTGATAATACCAATTTCATCCCCAGGAACATCTCTCTTTACCAATTCTCTAGCAGCCTGTAAATATCTTTAGAACTCTATTAGCATTTGAATTTGAAGTGTATTTCACCAAAATTCATGAATCATGTAAAGAATCTTCAATGCTCATACAGAAGTAGAAGCATAAGTTTGTAAGAAACTGTTCATGGGTTAGATGCATTTCTGCTACCAAATTTCTGCATCATCGTGAAAACGTATAATTCTGGAGATTATACCTCCGAGACAATGTATGCTTCTGTAGGATTATTCACAGTTTTGCGGTCTTTCACCTCTAATGCGGGCAACTGATCTGAAGGATCATATTCAAAACCAAATTAGGAGATAAGGATTGGGGAAAGAAGTTAAGAAAGGGGAGGTAGAAGAGAGAACTACAACCTGTGTCGATAAAAATTACAGGCTTGTTAGGGTCTAAAACCTGCACATTTCAAAAACAATACCTGACTATTAAAACACTGCAGTACTGAAATGTCAAGTTAAACAAATTATTATGTCGACTCTAGTGAGCATATATTGGACTTCAATATCTGATAACAAAACCTGACCTAATCATAGAAGACATGCAGTTCTGTATGAAAATGGACCCAGTAAGCTTATTAGTCAGCTTGCATCCAGACCTAAACTTAATAGTTGTCATAAATGGACCAATTATCATTTATGCACTTGTATGGTGCCACTGACTAAATAATATATGTTTTCAGTATGCTTCTGATTTAACATTTACATTTCATTGCATTGACTATGTCAACCATATTAAGAATTTACAATGCAAAATGTCAAGAACGTTAGACTGAGACCGACCATCAGATGATCAAATCTACATTTGCTATAATGACCACATTATTTAGTTGATAACTTCTAACTACATGAAGATTTCCAAAAAAGTGTATGCTAATAAAAGATAGAGACTGCGAACATTTTTCGTTATGAGTTCATACTTTTAGCATCATAATTTTGATTTATTTTATTAATATTCTTCGTGTCAGAAAAGACAACTCAATCTAAACATGGAATTAGCTTAACAGGTTTTTATACAAATCTCACATATTCTATCCACATGGAACATTCCACCAAATACTCCTCAGCCAGCAGCAAGGAGAGAAGTGAGTCTAAATTTGATCTAGCAGGCAGGCTTTTGGTGGCATCTAAATTCCCCAAATAAGTTAGCTGATCTCCCAAAGTACCCGTTCCAGCCTGTACTCACCCTCTTCCTGCGGGTTTTTGCTCTTGCATTGAGGTTTTGTTGCTAATAGCATGTCTTCTTTTTGTTCATACACCTCTCATTCATGTGTTCATTTTGCTCAGCCACCTCTCAATCATTGCAGTCAAAGTGGCATATTGCTCCCTCTCTATGGTGTGTCCCTCATTAAAGTAATTCCAGTTCTCGATAATGAGATCCACCCATGCTTGACAGATCCACTGGGGTGAGTTAGATTCAACAAGAAAAACCAGTTGTGGCCTTCTACTAGAGTCATCTGGCCATTCTATTGGTCAGCTATTGGAGCGATGACCGAACTCCAATATACTCAACTTTGGATAAAGAATTACAGAAAAAGCATTTGTGAGTGCGGTAAATTCCCATTTCTCGAGTTCTTTTCATTAAAATTAATTCAATGTTTGTTTTTTTTAATTTTTGGTGATTAGAATGAGAGGAAGATGTGTTCTTTCCCTACTCTCTTGCTCACACCTCTATAGAAAGTACAATTGTCCAAGACTCGTCCTCTTTATCTGTACATAAGGTTTTGCCCAGACTGAGTGATTTTTCCTACTCTAGCTTTTGATGGGTTTTCTTGAGGGGACTACATAGTTAATAAGTTTTTCATTGATTTTACAATCAAAAGTTCTCTTCTATTTATACAGGTTAAATAACCCTCTTTTCTGATTAGGTTAGAACTCCTACGCCTAGTGGTGACCTAGTGGGCTGGCATCAAATGATCTCCACATATTCCCCAAAACATCCTAACAAGTACTTTAGAATTTGGACTAAAAAGAGACTTCAAGTTAGAGTTGATTGCGCATCTGGACAGACTGGCACCTCTGACTTTTTCAGCCCATATCTAACAGGATGAACTTTCAAAAAGTGCTAGTCTCGAAGTAAAATTCTTTCTACACTTCTACAAACTGATGAAAGTAGACAAAGTTTTGGTACTCCTAGAATTTGGGTTGTGGGATACTTCTTTCGGTCCATGCAGATCCTCCTAACCAAGCCGCCAAAAAATCGGTTGTAATGGGATCTTTCCGTTAATGTAAGCCTATTTAAGGCCAAGACTGGTATTGCCATTGATAGTTTTGGAATGAATTAAATTGTTTGTAAAACTTTATAGCCTGTGTTTTGGGTGAGAAACCCTAGAGAGAATCCCGTCCGATTCCCCATCATATTGGTATCAGAGCTCAAATCCTGAATTCTTTTCAAAACACAAAAAATCCACAACAAACTTCCTCCTCCAAAAAAAAAATTAAAACCCTACTTTTTCTCCTCTCTTCTTCTGAGCGCTGCCATCAAAAAAAAAGAAGAAGAAAACCCCCGATCTTTCCTTCCCAGCGCAGCCATATCATCCAAAAAAAAAACTCCTCCAAGTTCTCTCTCTAGGAGTGGTTGTTTCTTCACAAGGCGTCTCTGCAGATCCCGATAAAATTAAAGCTATCGTGGAATGGCCAGAACCACGCCATATTTGAGAAGTGAGGAGTTTTCATGGGTTAGCCACTTTCTACAGATGTTTTATTCGAAACTTTAGTACCATCATGGCCCTGATTACTGATTGTTTAAAAAGGGAGAATTCGAATGGACTAAAACTGCTGCCAAAGCGTTTCGGGAAATCAAAGAGAGAATGACGGAAGCTCCTGTTATGAGGCTTTCAGATTTCACGAAAGTTTTTGAAATTACTTGTGATGCCTCAGGCGCTGGGATAGGTGGTGTTTTGAGTCAGGAAAAGCATCTTGTTGCCTATTTTAGCGAAAAGTTAAATGATGCTAGGCAACGATACTCCACCTACGATAAGGAGTTCTATGCGGTAGTGCAAGCTCTGCGTTACTAGCGTCATTACTTGTTACAGCAAGAATTCGTCATTTACTCAGATCATGAAGCCCTTAAATATCTCAACTCCCAAAAGAAGTTGAATTCGAGGCATGGTAGGCGGGTAGAATTCCTTCAAGACTACACCTATGTCCTCAAGCATCAGGCCGGGGTAGAAAATAGGGTTGCTGATGCTCTTAGCCGCCGTCGCGCTTTACTTTCTGTTATGAGTACGGAAGTGGTTGGTTTCGAGAAGATCAAAGATACTTATGAGTCATGTCCTAATTTTAGAATATATACACTGTCTTAAGAGATAGTTTGACTCATGAGATTGGTGGTTTTCTTCTGCAAGACGGATATTTGCTTCGCTCTCATCTGTTGTGTATCCCTCGCACCTCATTGAGAGAATTTCTGTTATGAGAATTACACGTTGGGGACCTTGCTGGACACTTCGGCGAAATAAAATAATTGAAGCTGTAGAACATCGTTTTTATTGGCCGAGCTTCAAAAGAGATGTTGCAGACTTGTTAGTCAATGTCGTACATGTCAACTCGCCAAGCAACAAAAACAAAATATTGGTCTCTATTCTCCCCTACCAGTTCCAAACTGTCCTTGGCAAGATGTCATGATTTCGTCTGGGTTTACCAAAAATCGTAAGAAAGCATGATTCCATATTTGTGTTGTAGGCCGCTTTTCCAAGATGGCTCACTTTTGTCATGTTCTAAAACGTCGGATGCATCTCGAATTGCTACGATCTACTTTGATGAAGTTGTTAGGCTACATGGGCTACCCAAATTAATTGTCTCAGACAGGGATGTTAAATTCACAAGTTACTTTTGAAAAACCCTGTGGCATAAAATGGGAACTAAACTTCAGTTTTCTACTGCCTTTCACCCACAAACTGATGGGCAAACTGAAATTGTCAATAGAAGTGTTGGTAATTTGCTACGATGTTTAGTGGGTGAAAATCTTAGAACATGGGATCTTGTGTTACCTACTGCTGAGTTTGCATGCAACAGTTCTATCAATAGAACCATAGGAATGAGTCCATTTGAGGTCGTACATGGTTATCAACCTAGGCAACCTATAAACTTAATTCCATGGCACCACATCATACTAGGATGTCAGAGTCAGCTGCATCATTTGCATCGCATATTCATGACTTGCATAAGGAGATCAGTAATCAAATTCAGAAAAATAATGCAAACTATAAAGCTTATGCAGATTTGCACAGGAAATCACATGAGTTTAACGTAGGAGACTACGTGATGGTTCGGATTCGACCAGAACGGTATCCTCCTAGTACCGTGAAGAATTTGCATGCGCGTAGTGCGGGACTATTCAAAATTTTGAAGAAAATTAATTCAAATGCATATGTAGTAGATCTCCCATCAGAATTTGGCATTAGTCCTTTTAATATTGAAGATTTAGTTGCTTATAAAGGGTCAAAATTTTCTCCTGATAATCCTTTATTGGATGAGCCTTCCCTGAGCCAATTCCTAAGAGACACTTATTACCTCCTCTTCCCCAAATACATCCCACCCATATGGCAGAACAAATTGATGAAATTATTTATGATCAGATTGTCTCTACTAGAGATGGTGCTTACCACAGATTTTTGGTTCGTTGGAAAGAACTACCTGATTCTGATAACGCTTGGATTAATCGAGAGGAACTCCAACGGTTGGACCCTGATCGTATGGAGCACTATGAGAGCCGAGAAAGTTCACATCCGACGGAGTCGAGTTTTCCCCAACCCAGGGGAATGATGGGGACATCTCTCCAGGATTGCGATCCTACACCAGGAGGCGTCGTCGCACTCTTTCAGTTTGGTTCGATTAGGACTGGAAAATTCAAGCGACATTAGGCTACTCGTTTTAGTTCTTTTTCCCTTTTATTGTAATTTTTATTTATTTATTTGGTTGTTTTCTTTTAGTCTCATATCGGTTGTAATGGGATTTTTCCGTTGATGTAGGCCTATTTAAGGCCAAGACTGATATTGTTATTGATAGTTTTGGAATGAATTAAAATTGCTTGTAAAGCTTTATAGCCTGTGTGCATTAGGTGAGAAACCCTCGGGAGAGAATCCCTCCCGGTTCCCCATCAAGTATATGTCTCGTGTTTCATATGTCAGTGCAGTTGGAAGCATTATATATAATATGGTGTAGTTAGTGTCACGAGTCGATATATGGACAGGCCTGGAAAAGATCATTAGCAGGCAGTGAAATAGATCCTACGATATTAAAAAGATCTAATATTGGTCTATATTTTGACAAAACTAATTTTGATTGCAAAATCGTTGGATATTCAGATTTAAATTTTGTGGGTGATCTGGATAGATCTCTGACATGTTATGTTTTCACTCTTTTAGGTTGTGTCATTAGCTGGAAAGCGACTTTACAACTGATTTACTTTGTCTATTACAGAGACAGAGTATATAACAGTTACAGAGGCAGTGAAAGAATCTATTTGATTAAGAAGTTTGGTTGAAAATCTCGACTTACACCTTTTTTGTGACAGCCAGAGTATTATACATCTGATGAAGCACTAGATGTATATGAGAGAACCAAACACATTGACGTCAGATATCATTTCATTCAAAAATTAAAATCATCAAAATTAAGAAAATTGATATTTCAAAACTTCCAGCAGATATGATGACAAAACACGTACCTTCGCCCATGTTCGAGCATTGTCTCGAATTCTTGGTATTCAAAGTGACGAAAGTTGAGTCTGTCGGGGCTAGAGAAGACAGTAAGGATCCAAAAAACGCTTGATAAAGTTTGAACTAAGATGGAGAAATTTATTGTGTATTCAAATCAAGGTGAAGATTTCTTGGAGTGACTTGAATACAAGCATGCATGCCTTATCACGCATGCATGACTTGTCCTAATCAACCAGTGTTCTAAATTGCCTCGATATTGCCCCGATATATCGGTTTTGGCAGCCAGCCGCAACGCAATGGCACTCTCTATGGCGTTTATCATTTTCCCCAATTTATCGGCGCCATATCTGATTTATCGCCGATATATCGGCATTCAATAATCGTGGAATAACGGATTAGTAAAAAAATAACAGGTTTCATGACCCGACCCGCATCCAGCTTTAAAAGGGAATTAGGGCTCGTTGGGGGCTCGACGAGCCCCAACCTCTTCTCTCTGTCGAGGATGAGCCCCAATCTCTTCTCTCTCTCTCTCTGTCGAGGCCTCACCGGCGATTCAATAGCGCCAAATCTCCCTCTCTGTCTTTCTCCCCTATCGACGACGAATCGAGCTCCAGGCTGAAGGCTATCCCCCTCGCATGGCCTCGTCGATGGTGAATCGAGCTCCAGTCTCTCCCCTCCCTCTCTCATGACCTCATCGAGCCCAATCTCTCCTCTCTCATGACCTCGTCGGCGATGAATCGAGCCCCAATCTCTCCCCTCTCTCTTGTGACCTCGTCGGCGACGAATTGAGGCCCAATCTCTCTTCTCTCTCTCTCTCGGGAGTCGGGACCTCATCGGCGACGAAATCTCTTTCCGGTGACCTGCGGTGACGAATTGGGTAATTTATATCTCAATTTCTATTTTTTTACATTTAATTTATGTCTCAGACTCGCAAGCATTCAGAGTGTTTTTGGGTAATTATTTTAAGGTGAATAACCCCCACCGATCTCCCGTCGAGTCGCCGACTCTGCACTCTCCTCTCCTCTACGGTGGTGCAGCGGCAGCGCCAAACGGGTGGCCTCAGCCAGCAAGCAAGGTGAGTGAAGGAGACCCCTATTTTGTTTTTCTTAAATTTAAATCATGCTTGATGTTTCACAGTGTTTTCATGCTTGAATTTAAATCATGCTTCACATAGACTGTTAAAAAATTGAATCATTCTTGAATTTGATTCCTCTGTAACTGTTTGTGCTTCTTCTGTGACTGTATTCATGGGCCATAGCTGATCATCATCTCCTATTCATTCCGTAGCTCTGCAAATTTAGAAATGAAGCAGCAGTATTAGCTACAGAAACAAAATGTTATCCATCATATAAAAAAAGAAGAAATAAAATATAGTTTGATTACTGTTAAGATGTTCGAGAACTGATAATTAGTTTCTAAGTAGTTTTTGATTGCTTCCTTATTTACCTTTGATTGAATTTATTTGTTGCTTACTTGTCTGAATCATTTAGTCTTGGCTGCAACTCTGTTACTCTGGTGGTTTTATTGTATGGATTCCTCAATGTTATATTATTATGAAGAAGTTATATTTTTTTCAAATAAGTTTTTGTTTTCATGAAATTGTAGCAGGATGACTTCTTCTGAGAGTTTCAATTTGCCGCCAAAACCTGAGACAAAGATCCTTGTTGGAATTATGGAGAGAGGGTGAATGCTAATAATGCAAACAAAGTGCGTTATTTATACTGCAAACAGGTACTCTCTGGAGGATAACCCATTTGAAACAACATTTGGCTGGGGTCAAGGGGAATTGTGTACCTTATTATCAAGTTCCTATCGATGTGAAGGAGAAAGTTATAACCATGCTTGAAAAAACCCAAATGAAAAAGGAAGCTAAGGAAATTAGCTACCAAAATTTGATGAGCAATGCGCATGTTGGGGAAGAGGATGAGGAAGATCCGGAGGCTGAAGGATATTATCGGCAAAATACATGTTGACGAATGAAGGCAAAAGGCCCTATGGATAGATTTACCCCCTTACTAGAGGAGTTGGTGGATAAATCCAAGGCTAGAAAGCAACCTAACATGGATTCCAAGTATAGGAAGAAGGCAAGAGAGGATGTCGTGAACTATATAGCGAGATGATTCTATGAAGCCGGGAAAGCCTTCAATACCGCTACACTTCTTTCTATCAAATGTTACAAGCTATCGGAAAGTTTGAAAAATTCTTGGAAGCCCCGACACCATATGAGCCAAGTGAGACATTTCTTCAAAGGGAGGTGGAGAAGACAAATGAAACTCTAGCTTCATTCAAACAAAATTGTTGCAGTTATGGGTGCACACTTATGACCGATGCTTGGTCAGATAGGAAGAATAGAAACATCATGAACATCGTTGCGCATTGTCCGGCGGGAACGGCCTTCTTGCATTCACAAGATGCTTCTGCTAAGAAACATGATGGCAATTATATATATCATTTTGTGGATGATGCAATTAAGGAGGTAGGACCCGACAATGTGTACAAATTGTGACGGATAACGCATCCATAATATGTCGGCAGCAAAAACATTACTCTTGAAAAGACCTAATATATATTGGACTCATTGTGCGTCACGCACCATCAATTTGATGTTAGGTGATATTGGAAAGATAAAGCCCATCAGAAATGCTATCTTAATGGGAAGATCGGTGACGGTGTACGTTTATAATCACACAAAGTCACTTAGCCTAATGAGGGCTAAATGCGATAGAGATATTGTTAGGCCCGGAGCCACAAGATTTGCTACCGCGTATCTTTCTTTGAGCTCAGTTCGTGAAAAGAAGAAAAATCTAAAGCAAATGTTTGTGAGTAATGAATGAATGTTATGCTCACTTTTCGAAACGGATGCAGGTAAAAAGGTATATAATTTTATTCTTTTAAATCTATATATATTTTCGCATTAGTAAACAAATAACAATTGATTTCAGTTTATTTTTATTATATATAGTTTGAAAGTTAAAAACTATTTGTTACATTTGTTTGTAGATTGCCGAAATCATCGCTAGTAACAAATTTTGGGACAACGTGGATCTTACTCTTCAAGTCTTTACACCATTAGTGAAAGTCCTTAGAAGGGTTGATGGTGACAAAATGCTATTTATGGGTTGGGTTATGGTGATTTGGAGAATGCAAAGGAGGAGATCAAATTGACCGTTGAAAGTAAGAGAAGAAATATCTTCTAATATGGAAGATTATTGACAAAAGATGTGATGAAAAACTTAAAATCCCTTGCATCGAGCCGGCTACTTCTTGAACCCTTATTTTTATTTTGCAAAGAAGGAGGTGATTGATAAAGCCGGTGTCTTTATGGAAGGCTTCGTTCATGCCATACATAAATTTTATCCTAATGATGACGGAGTCATTGATAAAATCAGTCAACAATTGCCAATGTACCAATTTCAAAAGGGATCATTTGGGAGGGAGTTCGCAAAAACATATGCTAAGAAGCTTACTAATACAGGTATTAATTTTTTACATTTTACATATACACAAAATAGAAAAGTAATAACTAGAGTTCTTGGCTAACTAATTTCATTTATAATTTTGTTAGCACAATATTGGCAATTTTATGGGACTGATGCTCCAGAATTAAGGAATATGGCTATGAGAATATTGAACTTGACAACTAGCTCTTCTGGTTTGCGAAAGAAATCAGAGCACATTTAAGTTGGTATTATAAAATATATAAAATTTACATTAGATTGGTTTCTCTTTGATTGTTTAACTTTTTTTTTGATGAGTTTGGTTTCCTTTTGTAGGTTCATACAAAGAAGAGAAATAGACTAAGTCACAGAAAGCTACATAACTTGGTCTATGTCAAGTTCAATGCAAGGCTTAAAATAAACTTTCTATCAAGGATAGGGATCCCTTAGCCGCTTATGATGAAAAAGAGGTCACCGAGTGGTTAGTGCATCAAAATAGTATCAATGCAACACATATAGAAAGTGATGATGAAGTCTTTCCTGGTGAACCATTGACTTGGAGGCAAGTTGCGAAAGCTATGGGTGCTAATCTAAATAGAAGGAGTTCAAGGACGATGAAGAAGGGAGCAAAGAAGAATAAAGGGGAAGCATCATCATCACAATCAAAGAGGAAGGAAAGGAATAATGATGAGGTTCACGAGGAAGAGGAAAGCACCTTTGAATCATCATCAGATTCATCATCGGATGAGGAAGAGCCAAACATTCCTATAGATCATAACGTTTCATCATCGGATGAGGAGCCCGAGCATGGAGAAGAGCATTAGGGATCTAATATTTATTTCACTTTTTTGTTATTTTGCTTTTAAACTTGATGCATGAATCATGATACATAAGAGACATTTGCTTTTGCTTTTATATTGCTTTAGTTCTTATTTTGCTTTAGAAACAATTATTGTCTAATTTGTAACTTCTAAATTCTTGATTAATTAATTGTTTGTTTCCTGTGTGGACTATCACTTTATGATTTTAATTTAACTTGTAGACATAATATGAATTTATGATATTTGATTTGAATTTATTTTGTCATTTCTTTGTATAATTTTTATATATTTGTTGTCTTGTTGATTCATTTTCATGTTTGCATATTTCTAGGTTAGGCAATAGAGAGGTGGCAAATGGCAATGCGGCATTTGAGAAGATTTCTACACTTGGATCATGATTATTCATAAGCTTAATACAATTGCAAATTGTCGAGGTAAGTATATCTTAAATATGTAAATATGATGTTTTATGTTGCTTTATATGATTTATGCATGCATTACCTTATTGATATGCGATTTAGGACAAAAAAATATGTATATTTACAGTTCAATTTTGACATCCGATTTTAGAAAATATCTCTGATATATTCCCGATATATCCCCATTCCCGATAAAATTTCCCGACCGATATAGCCGCTATGGCCGCTATGTAAAACACTGTAATCAACCACCAACTAAATATTTATCCAAATCTTTCAATTAATGTTAAAATAGACATGGCAGCCCAAGCTAGTAAACTTTTAGACCACATAAAACTATGGTAACCCATAATATATAAATGAATGAATAAGAGATGTGATGATTCAACTAGCTTCATTTTTGTGCTTAGAACTAGGCATGGCATTATATGGGATAGAGGCAAGAGAATTGAGAGTTTCAGATTGTATCATTCTCTCTTCTCATTTGTCTTCCTTTTGTTAAAGCCTACTGTAGTTGGCTTTGTGAGCTTGAGTGTGAATGAGATTAGAGTTGTAATCTCTTATATTCTCCCATTTTGATTAATGAATTTCTTTTGTTGTCTTCTCTCGTGAACGTAAGTCAAATTGACCGAACCATGTTAAATACTAGTTGTTGTCCTCTTTGTCTCTATTAACTATATTTGCTATTTACTTATCTTTATTTGTACTTGTCATCTCTTGTATTAGAAGCCCACTCTACAACACCAGTGATTGATGTTTATCCTAAACATAGGATTAATCGGTTGGACTACAGCAAAGCTCCTTCCTATCAGCTGAGGCACATCATCACCCAAAACACATGCTAGTGTATAATGACAAATACTGAAGATAATGCTGGTGAAGGAAGTTTCATGGAATACTTCAGACAGTGAACACGAAGCCATTTTCTCCTAGCAGTTTTCTGACTTGTACAAAATTTTCAGTTGTCGGTAAAATAATACATAACTTGAAATTTTTATGGAGATTAAAATGTTTAAGGGCTAAAACATACATGACATAAAGCAAAGTAATGACTCTTATAATAAGCAGCTTTTAGCAAAAGAAGGGTATGATTACCATTAGAACTGCACCATTTTCTACGCTTAAGCAAAGATATTTTAAGAAATATTGTACCATCGATTGCCCTGTGGGCATACAACAATCTTTGTACTACATGTCATTACCAATATACTAACAAAAAAGATAATTAAAGACAATGAAATTACCTTATTTAACCATAATGAAATAGGTTCTGCACTAGATAACTTGAGCTTGGCATTTGCTATCTCCGAAGAACCACACCTTAATCTGTTTCCATAAATTAGTGCATTTGACAGGTCCATAATAGCAGAACACATGCGGTACTGAAAGGAAACACATAAAACTCATTGATCATGTTAAAGCATTATTTCAAACAGAGATGAACCCTGTAAACTTCTGGATAAATAAATCAACATGTCAATCAAAGAAACCTGGCATTGTAAAGCTGAAATCGCCTGAGGGTGAGCTTCTGACAGTCTGCAAAACAAGCTAATGGACATTCCATTCTCCCTAGCCTCTATACTCTAGCAAAATCAAACACCAATTTCTCAAACTTGAACAAATAAATAAACACAGAATGGTCAAAGTACAGCACCAGAAGTGACCCACCTGAACTAGTGGAGGAAGTTGGTAATGGTCTCCAACAAGAACAAATGTTGAAGCAAGCATTAAAGGTCCTAATGACACCTGGGAGAAACAGCAATTGATTGCTAAGAATGTCACGTGATATTCCTAATGCTCCAGTACTGTGTATCCTTGGAGCAAAACCAATAGTTACCGACATGACTATATGTTAAAGTATAGATATTAAATAAGATTTCCATATGCATACATATACATACATACACAAACAAACAAACAAACACACACACACACACACACACACACACACATAGTGTGTGTGCACACGCGCGTGCTCACACACGTGCACACACACTTAGATACAGATACTTCATGAGAGAGAGAGAGAGAGAGTGTGTGTGTGTGTGCGCGCGCGTGTGTGTGTGTGTGAGTGAGTGCGAGAGAGAGAGAGTTCTCTATTTCCAAGAACATTCAAAGTCAAATTCTCCCCCTTCAAATTCAATGTTAGGGATTCAATCGGAAGATATTGTCCATTAAAGTTGATCTGAAGTGCCTAAAAACCAAGATCAAGTATTTTTAAGTACCTTCGCCAATGCATCTAATTGGCACAAAAAAAATGGCCAAAAATAGCATGTTATTTAGATAATGGGTTTGGGCATAAAATTTATTGATCCAACCATTTTATATGATCTAACACTTAAAAATCATTACACGTTGTTGAGAGAGAGATTGTGTATTGGTGTATTGGATTTAGTCCCACATTGCCTCTGAGACTAGGAGTACTATGTATTGACTATTATATATATAGATCAGGCTGAAACTCAACTTTCTCTCTCAATCTCTAGTGCAACATTAGCATGGTATCAGAGCCACTCAAATAAATCCAAAACCCTAATCCCCATCTCTCTCAACACGCACCAATTTCTCTATTAGTCTCAAAGATTCTAGACCTTTAAGCCAACCCACCATTTAGAACGTTCATTTTGTGCCCACTTAACGCACAACTAAGTGTCTCCCCCCTCCCCCCCTGTTGTTTGGCACATAATACATTTGGCAAGAGAGGAACAGAAGAATTATTCAAGGGGCACTTCACAGGTGACGTTGCTTAGAACGATTTTTTAAGATCTTAACTTTTTGCAGACTTGCTGGTGGAAGTGGAGCAATATACTAGAAACAGTGCTATTCTGAGCAATAAAAGTATGTAACATCATTACATTTTGAGCTATTTGTGGAAATTGATATTTCCGCTTTTTCTTTTCCTTACTTGTGGTGAGTGATGGCTATGGCCCCCTCGCCACCCTTTTGGACCTCTATGTGAGGGGAAGTTCCCATGGCGTCTCTTATAGGTGTGATGTACATTGTACTCGGTTGTGATATCAATTCAAATTTCACCTTTCTACACACGAGCGCATACATATTTAAAGACAAGTTTAGCAGTTCTTACCTTAATTTGTCTTGTATCACTGGGATGCAATAGGCCAGGGTAACCCATTTACCCTAAATTATAAGGAAGTTTTAAGTTTTACCCTAATAGGGCAAGGGTAACTTTGTCCTGACCGTTTTGTTTTAGATGAATAGGGTAAGGGTAAGGTTTTCTTACCCAATTATAAACTTGTATAAATCGGTTAAGGAAGTTATTTATACATATTGGTTCGCCTGTTTACCCTATTAGATATCAATAATAATACTAATAATAATATAGTTTAAGTAGTTATAAATAAAGTATGTGTTAGTACAATCTTTGAAATTCAAATGTTTACTTTCCCTCCAAGTGTCAAATTTATTTTATAGTTGACTTGGTTTGTCTAGAATTAGGGAAAATGGCATTGCATCTTTTATTTGAACAAAGATAACTCTCAAATAGTGTATTATTCTGTGACATAATGTAGGAAATTCTAAATTAAGAACTTAATTTCATTTAAGGGGGAAATGTCAACAGTTTTCTACTTTTCTATGAACATTTAATTTTAAGTGTTTACCCTATTACTACATAGGGCAGAGGAAATAGTTACTGTTACTTGTTGGGGTATGGTAGTCTTAATTTATAAATACTGTTAGTGAGGGTAATACCTGTTTTAGCATGAGCACGTGCTTGCTGATGTGGACATGACACACTAGCATACAGAAAATTCCAAAAATACAGGTGTGTGTCTGACACACATGCCCAACACAACACAGCCTCATCAGAAGAGTGTTCATGAACATAGACAAAACATTGGATATTTAGTGTAAGGGTAAGGAAAGCCCGTACTTTATATGTTCCCACTCCAACCAACAACCCATCCATAAGATTATTTTATAGAGGTAGCCAGTGCTAATCATATATGAACCTGTAACTAAAAGGATGAATAAATCTTACGTTCTATATACCAAAAACTTGAGCAATTTTACCAAGGGACTGACTCAAACTCTCTCTGGGTTGGAAGCATAATATCATCCTTTCTCAGGATCACTTGTTTTAGTCGTTGAAGAAGACACCAAACAACAACCAATGAATGTCATCCGTTCAACATCTAAAGGAATAGTTCTTGTTAACAATTTTCGTAAATTAACAGGCAGTGGATAATCCTCTAAAAAGTAAGGTCCCTTCGGACTATTTAAAAAATAGCCTGCATACAAAATGAAATATAACCGCAACATTGAAACAATAGACATTGGCTTTGCAAAAGAAATAGTCCTTGGCTCTAATGGTATAACAGCATGCCATGATTACATATATGCTAAAATTTAATCCATTTATGTTTATGACTTTGCACAAGAAAAAAGCATTGGCTCTTCAACTTTCCATGGAGTAGCCCAATATAACTCACTTCATATATCATATCGAAGCCTATCATAGTTTTTTTGCAAATCAATATGTTCACGATATTCTTTAACTAAAATAGTCATTATATCAATGTTCTAAATATCCCCGTATAACCTCGATATTGCGCCGATATTGCGTTTACGGCACCTAGCCGCAATGATTTAGCATATCCAAACCGATATATCACTTTTCATCCAAAATCGCCGATAAATAGGCATGGACCCGATATATCGGCCGCAATTTCGGCGATTTTGGACCCGATATAGCGTTTTACACCCAATTTCTAGGTTAGGTATTTGGGTAATTCAAGTGATGTGGTAATGTGGCATTTTTGAAGATTCTACACTTGGATAGTGATTATGAATTCATAGGCTTAATGCAAGTTATCAAGTTAAATATATCTTAAACATATAAGTATGATGTTTTATGTAGATTTATATAATTTATGCATATATTGTCTTATTGAGATGTGATTTAAGACAAGAAGATATATTTATTACAGTCTGATTTTGACATCCAATTTTTGAAAATATCCCCGATATATCCCCATTTCCGATAAATTTTTTCCAGCCGATGTAGCCGCTGTGGCCGCCATTTAGAACACTGCATTATATAC
This sequence comes from Agave tequilana, assembly GCA_038442645.1. NCBI lineage: Eukaryota > Viridiplantae > Streptophyta > Magnoliopsida > Asparagales > Asparagaceae > Agave > Agave tequilana. The sequence goes on from JAVJIF010016633.1 coordinate 18,243, forward strand.
ATACATACATACATACATACATACATACATATAGTGAGTTAATCCCCTAAAAGCAGTTCTCACAGATTATGTGAGAACTTTTATGTGGGTTGTTGTATCTGATAGAGATCTAGTTTTATTTAATTTAATCTATCACATCTGATGGCCCACATGAAAGTTCTCACAAAAATCCGTAAGAATGGCTCTTAGAGGATAAGCTCCCTATATATAGAGAGGGTAGACTTGTGTCATTCCAGAAGGTTTTGAGGCCAAATTCTTCTCACTCAGTACAACCCTACGACATCCGGATGCAAGATCCACTCTGTTGAAGTTGAGCTAAATTATTTCAAGTAACTAAAAAACAAAAATCATGTAATTTGAAATATTTTTTGCCTATCCATCAAGTAGGCACAAAATAGACGGTTGAAATAGTGAGTTGGTTAGTTTAACGTTGTAGAACATTTGAAATCTAACAAAATTGGAGTGTGAGGGTTTTTAAAGTTTAGATCGCGATGAAATGGTCGGATCGAGAATTTGTATGTCTAAAGACGTAGATCTAAGCAATATGATATTTTCAGCCGTCCATTTTGCACCTACTCGATGGATAGGCAAAAGTATTCAAATAACATGAATTTTTATTTTTAGTTACTTGAAATAATATAGATCAATTTCAACGGAGTGGATCTTACATCCGGATATCGTAGAGTTGCATTTGAGTGAGAAGGATTCGGCCTCGAATACTTCCGGAATGACACAAGTCTCTCTCTCTCTCTCTCTCTCTCTCTCTCTCTCTCTCTCTCTCTCTCTATATATATATATATATATATATATATATATATATATATATATATATATATATATATATATATATATATAAACAAACATCTCAAACATTTGTAAACAAAGAAGTGAATGAGAAGTGTAGCACATGTCCAATCAGTGTCAGTCAAGTGTCCTAAATTAAAAATTATATAAATTATATAATTGAAAACACATTTAAGTGTCAAAACATGTGTTTGAGGAGTGTCCAAGTGTCAATGTCTCACACATGTCAACATGTCTAACACAGGTACATCTTCATGAGTTCAAATAGTCAAATATGCCATGACTAATTGCAGGATAGAAAATGAATATACCTATATCATGATTCATGATGTTAGCAGCCCAAATATTACTAACAAAATATGCACATACCGGGAGTGTGATTTGCCCAGCTTCATCCATTATACAAATGTCAAACTTCTTATTCGCAAGTAAAGGATGATTGATGCCCAAGCAAGTTACTCCAACAACACGCACATGTTCCATCCTTTGTTTAATATCATTTACGCTGCCTATCTCCATTTCTATCATAAGGAAAAGAATTTATGTAGATCATAAACCACCATGATTCAGAGGATATACAAAACAAGAGCAAAGATAAAAAATGCTGCACCTGACACACAATGCTCCTGGATGTCATCATGAACAATCTCATGCCTACCAATACGTAAAAAGTCTATTCCCTGAAAAGGATAAGAATAATGATTAGAGAATGCAGATTGGTTTAGAGCCAACATCTTCTGAAATATAGGATTCAAGAACATAAACAAGAATAATGCAATGCATCTTCCAAAATGAGTTTTTCAATCTGAGTTTCTTTTTCTTTCACTATTCTCAGTAAATAATGCAAGTAAGCAGTTGTTATCTACAAATTATAAGAAGAATAATCTAAATAATATTAGCTTTTTTCTCTCAAAAACAATAAGATTAGCTTTCTATGGGGCATCACCATTCCTCAGATTTCATTAAACAATGTTTTTTTAATAAGCTAACTTAGGAGGCAACTGCCAAAGTAAGCATGAGAGAAAAAGGTTATGTCAAAAGGAAACATTTCTTCCAAAATCAACTTAAAGTTTACCCTTATGGCTTCAACCAATCACAATCCTCTTGTACAATTCCAACATGTTTACATCAAAAACTAATACGAATAATTACAGTGTGGTGAGTAAATAATTATTTAAACTATTACAAGCAATCAAGAAATAGCATGGTAAACATGCTTAGCAAATGAGATTCATCTCATGGTTATTATCTATATACTATAGGAGAACCCTGCATTAAGAAAATCAAAAACAGAATGACAGAAGAAGAAAGGCAAGAAATATGGTAGATATCACCGTGCATTACACATGTTTAGGCCTATTCTCTTTTTCCTCGAAGAAATTGAGATGTACACTCTGTACACATATCCTATTAGCTCTTCATAACCCATTTTACTATTATAATCATCAAACACCCTCCATAAAAAATAGGTCACTATAACATGGCCCAAAGTCAATAAGCTCGAAAAAGGAATTGACAGTTATTTGTCCTTTTGATAACCTTATGTCAACTCTCAATGAGTTGGTCTGTTTATGTCCAAGGCAACTATGATAAAGTAAAGGCCCAGCCAAAAATTTCGATGATCAATTGTTGGGTATGTGCTATGTACACCTACTGATGCAAAATGTGGAGATCGCAATCACCTTCAATCCAAAATAGAAAAGAAAACTAAGGCTTTAGAAAAGAAATAAGAGTAGGGTTGGACTTCACACCCCTTGTACAAGATTGGGCTTCACACCCTTTACACCAAATCTCAAGACCACAAAATCAAATCCCAAGAATTTTAACTGAGAAATTTTATTTAAATCATTCAATACCAAAGAGAGGTCTTGAGGCCTATTTATAGACTTCACAAAAATCTAGTTCTCACAATACACCGATGTGATACTAAATTTTAAATAAAAGAAAACATTAAATTCAAAATAAACTAAAATCAAAACAAATAAAATCAAAGGAGTGCGACACGTTGTTTTCTCGTGTAGACTCATTAGAACGGCGTGATGCCCTCATCATTTCCCTAGGGTAGGAAAAACTCGACCTTGTCAAGTAAAGGCTGGGAAGCGGCTGCAAGTCGTGATAATGCTCAAGTAGGTCTGGGTCTAGAGGTCGAAGATCCTCCTCAGTAATTCAAGAATTTTCTAACTCAGGTCTTCCTCTCCACTCAACCAAATAGCATCGTGTTTCTCCATCTCTAGTAGAGATACTCTGATCATCTAAAATAGAATCTATATTTTCTTCTGCATGGGATAATTTAGGAGGAAGTGGAGGTAATAGAGGGCTCTCAGAAGGAAGGTTGTAGGTAGGTTCATTCCTGAGTGGATTAGACGGGGTATTAAAAATACCTCTATATAAAGCCAAATCCTTGACATTAAAAGTGCAACTAATGCCAAAATTTGATGGGAGGCCCACTACATAAGCATTTGAATTGATCCTCTTGAGGATTTGAAAAGATCATGTGTTTCGCGCGTGCAATTTCTTCACAAATCCCAAAAGAAACCGTTCGGATCTCAGGCGAACCATCACACGGTCACCAACATTAAATGTTCTTATTATATGTTGTAAATCAACAAAATCTTTATAATCAGTATTATTTTTCATTATTTTATCCATGATTTTCTCATGTAATGCACGTATGTGAGATGCAAATGCGATGCAGAGATTGATACCCTAAAATGGTGATGAGTCATGGGAACTAAATCAATTGATTGCCTAGGCTTAAAGCCATTACGATCTCAAATGGATTAAGACTCATGATCCTATTAACAGAACGGTTGTATACAACTCGACTATAGGCAAGATTAAATCTCAAGTTTTTACGTTCTCCCCAACAAGACATGTAAGGAGATTTTCTAAGGTCTTATTGAGCACCTTGATCTGTCCATTAGTCCGTGGGTGAAAGGCCATCGCGAATTTTAGTTTGGTTCACATCTTGTATCATAGTGTCCATTAAAAATAGCTAACAAACTTGACATCTGTATTAACACTATGGTCAAAGGCAACCCCATGCAGCTTGACAACATGATCAAAGAAAAAGACAACATGGGATGCATCGAGGTCTTGAAACACCGAATGAAAGTGAGCTATTTTGAAAAAACTATCAACCACTACAAGGATAGAGCCATGTCTTCTTTATTTTTATTATTTAAGTATAAAATCAAAGCTCACATCTTGTCAAGGGCAACTGGGTGCTAGGAGGGGAGTGTAAGAACCGATAATCTGCTTCTGTTGCTTGGCCAGTTGACAAATGCGAGACTTACCAACAATTTTAGCAACATCTCTCTTCAAACTCAGTCAATAGAATTTATACTCAACAGCCTCAATCATCTTGTTCTGGCCGAAGTGTTCAACCAGACCTCCAACATGCAACTCTCAAGAGCCAAAATCACTGAGAGGCCTACGAAAAATACATAACTTATGAAATCTAAATAGATATCCTTCATGTAACAGAAAATCGTCCATCCCTCGAGTGAGCCCATCTCATAATGTGATATATAAATTCTCCATAGTCGGAACATGACGCATACTCCTCTCTCAATCTTTTAAACCTTATCGCTTCTGCACACATAACTACTAATATCATCACTCGTCGACTGACGCATCAGCGGCCTTATTCTCAACTCCCACTTTGTGCTCGACGACGAATGTGTAAGCTTGGAGGAACTCCACCCACTTGTTGTATCTTGTATTTCCTATTCTGAGAGTTAAGTTATTTCAGTGCAGCATGATCCAAATACAGTACAAATTCCTACAGTAGCAAGTAATGTCGCCAGTAGTGCAAAGTCTGCACACAACCACATAAAATTTCTTATCATATGTGAAGTATCAATGTCGGGTATCATTTAGTTTCTCGTTGAAATAGGCAACGAGATGATTTTTCTGACTCAACACACTACTTATCGCAAGTCCGGATGCGTCACATGCTACTTCAAACACTTTTAAAAATCTGAAAGACGAATAACAGAAGCTAAGTAAACTTTTTTACTTCCTCAAAAACTTTGATGGTGGCAAGAGTCCACTAAAAGCTCATTCTTCAAGCAATCAGTTATTGGTGCCATGATAGCGTTAATGTTTCTAATGAACCGATGGTAGAAAGTAGCTAGCCCGTAAAGACTCCTGACTTCTCTAATCATTTGGGGTTATGGCCACTCTGTAATTGGCCTTACCTTTTTAGGGTCTGAAAAAACTCCCTTGGATGAAACCACAATTCAAGGAAAATAACCCTATCTGTATAGCAAACACACTTCTTCGAGTTTGCAAAAAAAAATTTCAGATTGAAATGTGTGAAGTACTTGTCTCAGGTGGTCCGTACGTTACTCCTGGTTCGACTGTAAATTAGTATATCATCAAAGTATACCACCACAAATTTACCGATAAACAGCCGAAACAACTGAGTCATAACTCTCTTGAAAGTGCTATAAGCATTGAACAATCAAAAGGGCATAGCCACTCATTGATATAGCCTATATTAGTTTAAATGTAGTTTTTCACTAATCCCTAGGCGAATTCTAATTTGATAGTACTCACTCTAAAGATTAATCTTGAAAAATATTGTGCCACCTGACACTAAATCCAGTATATCAAGATGGAGAATAAGAACACAATACTTGACAGTGATTTTTATTGATTGCACGATTATCCACACACATGCATAATGTGTCATCCTTTGGCACCAAAAGTGCAAGAATCACACATGGGCTCAAACTTTCTCTAATGAACTCTTTGTTAAGTAATTAACCTACCTGCCTTTATAATTCTGCATGCTCGGCAGGGTTCATCACATAATGAGCAGGTTTGGTAAGGCTACTCCTAAGACTAAGTCAATGACATGTTGAATGTCTCTCATTAGAGACAACTCGCCTAACATATCCTTGGGAAGGACATCGGAAAACTCTTCAAGCATTGGCTTAATGTGTCTTGGAATCTGCAACTCATTTTCTGGCTCAGTTTCTCGAGCCACAAGTGTGTAACAAGCACGGTTCAAAGTCTCGGCCGAGTCGGCCGAGTCGTATCCGTCTCGGCCCACTCCGAGACGAGTCCGAGTCACGAGTCAGTCGACTCAACTCAGAGGAGACCGACTCGGCCGAGAATCGGAGTTGACTCGGTCGACTCGGCATTATGATGATAATTTTGTGCCTCATCGCAATTCAATGTGAAAATTACTACATTAGTATGTATTTATGAATGTAGTTTGTGCAATTTACTATATTGTGCATGTATTTTGATATGCTTCTATCGACGACGCGTGTATTTATATTTTCGCTTTATGTTTAGTGTGCTAGGTGATATATTTTGGACATGTGATACATGAATGTGGATGTCTACATTTTTTTAAGATTTGTCGTGATTTTTTCAGAATTTTTTGAACTTTCTATATAACATTTTGCGCATATCGCCCGATACCGATCCGAGTCGCCGAGACCGATCCGTCTCAGTGCCCGCCGAGTCGGCGGTCGAGACCGCGACTGTGAACCATGGTAACAAGTCAAACTCTCGTTCAAGCTCTTCTCAAGCTAATCAGGGCTAATCAAATTCATCACCATCTTTCCTTTTTCCTTATCAATTTTCATTTCAGAGTTGGTGGTTTAGATTGTTTTGGCATTAACTTCACTCTTCTGCCATTATGGACGAATGAGCAGTGATTTGTTCGTTCATATTTGGTCACATCTGAGTCAAATAGCCATGATCATCTTAAAATGATATGACCAACATCCATAGGGAGTATATCACACCATACATTATCTGTATACGTGGCAAACTGGATAGAAATTTGACATCTTTCTTGAACATCAATGGATGTGGTATCGATCCACGTGACCTTATAGAAATTTGAATGTTTTACTGATTTTATCCCTAATGTGTTAGTATTAATGCAATGGCGTTGATGCAACTGCCATTATCCACTATAACTTTACTCTTTTTCCCAATTTTTGAAATGTTTGGAATATGACAGTTCTTCTCCAGTCATTGACTTGTTCCGGCTGCGCTAAGATGTACTTAACTACTTATAAATAGGCTCTATCATAGTTAGGAGTTAGGTCAGTTAATGCTAAAGTCCAAATGCAACCATTAAGCTCACGATCTTCAGCAGAAGCATCTGAGTCATCGTTTTGTTAGTACACATCCACTTCTAAACCCTCTTCTTTTTCATCTTCTATGAGAACTACTAAAAGGGTCTCAGTTTGCCTCGGTACTGATTTGCAAGGTGTTCATACCCCTGACATCTATAATATTGGGAACGCCGGTTGATATTCATCGGTTCACTAGCGGTTTGTTCTCAAAGGTTGTCAGATTTATACTAGACGAGCCCGTTGGTTTGACGCTTGAAGAACTGAATGATAAATTGCTCTGGGCGCCCTGTTTTTAATATCGTCCAAGACGGCCGAGATATCGTCTGATATCTCCTTTTTTGTCTGCTACCGATACGATATGGGAAAATCGTTCGCTATATCGTTTGCAGCAAAAAATGGCCGATATTTGAAATATCGGCCGATAAATCACCCGATATCGGACGATAAATCGACTGATATATCGCCCGATATGAAATAACTTATTTATTGCACGAATGCGTGCAAAAGTACATTAATTTTTATTGTCTTTGCATGCATATTACATCATTTTTATTAAGTAGATGATATCTATAACACTAAATCAACTTTTAAATTATCAATATTTCATTATATATAGTGTCCAAAATGAATGTCTGATATGCGCGCGTATCCCCGATATCTCCCCCAATATCCGATATCCGATATGAAAAATCCTCATTCAATATGAGTCCGATATCCGATATTTAGAACCTTGTTTGGGCGGCAAAAGATCGATTACAGATAGGTTTACTAGTGGTTGGAGCTATCCCTAAAATCAATTCGGTGAAAGAAGGATCATCTAGACTTGTCTAAATCGGTAATAAGCTAATATGTGTTCTAAAGTTGTGATGCCTCAAGCTATGAGCTCTCAGCAGTAGTCATCCCCAAGACCAGACCTAACCTAGATAGGGTCTATTAGGAGACTAACTCAATGGCACTACAGCAATTCAAGCATTCATCAAATCTTGGGGTGTAATCGGCAGTGTTATCGAGGCGTGAGACGCAGTGAGGCGCAAAGGATCCAGCACACACGAAGCGCAAGGCGAGGCGATCGCCTCACTTCAATAAGGCACATATTTTTTCTTTTTGTATGGATGTATTATGAATAAATTTTTTTTCTATGCATGGATATATTATGAATTTCTTCTTTGTATGGATGCATTTTTTTCTTTATATTGATGTATTATGAATGTATTCAGCGAGGCACATACTTCAGTGAGGCGCATGATTATGGATGTATTCTTTTTTGTATTTCAAGATATTGAAAAATGCACACTAAAAATGCAATAAAAATTTACACTAAAAATCTACTAAAAATTTACACTAAAAATGCATCAGAGACATATCGATCTCTCTTTGTTTCTCTCTCGTTCTTCTCTCTCCAGATCTCTTTCTCCTCTCTAGCTCTCTCCTCCCTCTTCCTCTCTCTTAATCTCTCTCTGCCTCTCTTCTCTCTCAGAGATGAGAGATCTCTGCCTCTGAGAGAGAGAGAGACAGAGATAGATCACGAGTGGGTCGAAAGAGGGAGAGAGAGCTGGAGTAGAGAGAGTGTGTTTACCTGGCGACGAGACGAAGGCGATAGTGACGAAGGCGACGACGAATGCGGGGCCCCTTTGCCCTAGATCGGTTAGCCTCCAGTAAAAGGTTGGTTTTTTTCATTTTTATTTTTTATCTAATTTAAGCGGGCCGAGTTTACGAGCTAAATTAGCGGGTTGTAACCCGACCCGCCCCACAAACAATAAGCGCATGAGGCGATCCCCTCGAGCGAGGCGCATTCGGGCGCGCGCCTCGCACTGCCCCCGCGCCTCGCCTGCGATGCGGGGCGCATTGTTGCGCCTCGCTTCGCCTCGCGCCTGAGGCGCATCGCCTCAATCGCCTCTAACACTGGTAATCGGTGGCCGACTTTTTTTTCTTAAGTTAACCTATTTTATTTGTCCAATAACTGTTGACGGAAAGGTGGAATATATTTCAGCCTAAGTTTCTCTCTATGTCCTCCCAAGTCTCAACTGAATCATCCCTTCTAATTCGCATCATCCTTCAAAATTCTCACAATATTGTTTGTTGGCTTGTCCAGTAAGTTTCATAATTACAAATCGGACCTTTTTAGACTCTAACATGTCGCATCAACAAAATTAGCAGTTCATAGCTAATGTCTAATCTATAAAGGCCGAGGTCTAAACATCCGTCGAAGGATGGAACATCTATTTTTACACTCTTGACATATTGGGTGCCAGTGTCCTCAGTATAGTAGGGTTGAGCTTGCCTACGCCGGGGTGACCTATTGTTAACGCGGGACTCGTTCTCCTCTAAGGGGTATGGGGTTCTCCTTGGTTTGACTCTAGCCTATCAAGTCGTGTGCTAATCCCTGCAATTGGAGCCTTCTCTTATACTCTTATAGACGTTGGTCCATCCGGTCCATCTTAGCAAGGATCATATCAAGTGTATCATTAATGCTAGTCTATGGGTGCAGAAGTTTCTCCTACTGAAAAGTTTTCCCACTCTTAGTTGGCATACAGATTTTAATCGGTCCTAAATGATAATTTTTTAATATATATTTTTAACTTCTTTTAACTTTTTAATGCAAACAAATGATAAATGTTGATGCAAAGTGCAAACTAACCTAGGGGTGAAATGTATGCTAATGCAAGAGGAATCAGAGATCAAATTAATGATGAATAATACCGAATTTGAAGCCCTATTGATTAACATGTGGTTAAGACATTATCGGGAATGTGATAAATTACATGTGCTAACAAGTAAGTTTTCAAATTAATTCAAGCGATCACTGATTCAAATCAAATTAAGTTGCATAATTAATATCGATCTTGATTTCCACTTAAGATCAGATCACATAATCTCACTTTTTGTGGGCAGCAGCCAATAGTTTTATTTTGTGATAGATTTAGAAGATAGGTATCTAATTAAATGAAAGAAATAACTGAATAAAAATTCAAAGATTACCTAAGAGACGATCGAAACTCATACCTGAATTTGAAGCGTGTCGACACATAGCTCTAATATCCACGAGTTCAACGCATCGAGAACTGCTCTAATCGGACTCTGGATAGTCGAGAAGCGGATAGAAAATGAAACATGATGCTTAACGACTCTGCCCGCTCTAACTGGACTGTTCCTCTCTAACAAGATTGTTCCGCAGGTGGAGCGGATTCGGGTCTGCAAGTGGGTCGGGTGCAATGTAGCAAGCGGGTCGATGAGCTCGGCGGCATGAGATTTGTTGCCGAAAATCTGGTCAGTGTCAATTTCGGCGACGAAGAGGATGCCGATGATTGCTACAGGGAAGGAAGGAGGAAGCATCGGTTGTTAACGGTGAGGAGAAGTCGGAGATGAGTCGGATGTTGTTGTTGTTGTTGATAATGAGGATTGCGAGGTGGGTGTTTGTTGACGGGAGAGGGAGGAAGAAGAGGATGCGGCAATGATGTTGCAGAGGCGCGACGGGTAAAAAAAAGTCACGATCAGGATAAAAGTAGTTCGCTGGCTAACTCTTGAGAGCGGAATGGAGGGGTAAGGCCTCGCTGGGATGGGAAGAACGGGTGGTGGCAGCGGGAATCTAGGTTAATGTTTTTTAGATGAAGAAAAGAAGCAGATGAAAAGTAACACATGGGAATTTTCAAGAATTTTCAGCTGAATTTTAGCCGAATTTTAATGGTATTTTTTTCAAGAAAGCTAGGGTTTGGAGAAACTAGCTACGATTTGAGGGAAAATAGAGCTAGGGTTTTGGATTTTTTTAGAAAAATTAAAGGGGATTGAAAACCTAAGGCTCCGATACCAAAATGATATAAAATTCGGAGATCACAGTCACCTTCAATCCAAAATGAAAAAGTAAATTAGAGAACTTGAGTAGGGTTAGACTTCACACCCCTTGCACAGGATTGGGCTTCACCAAATCTCAAGAACACAAAATCAAATCTCAAGAATTTTAACTCGAAATTTTGATTTCAATCATTTAATACCAATAAGAGAAGACTTGAGGCCATTTATAAGCTTTACAATAGTCCAGTCCTCAGAATATAACTGATTATGTACTAAATTTTCAAATAAAGAAAATAAATCAAAATAACTAAAACCAAAGCGTGCAACACGCCGTCTTCTCATGTATACTCGTTCAAACAGTGTAACATCCTTATCACCTACTCTCCTCAATTGTTCTGCGTACAATACAAAGCCTACCATCAATACAAATCATATTAGGACTTCTTTTTTCAAGCAAGTCACCATTTTTACAAAGACGTGTCAATGTAATATATTTTCTCTGAGATGAGCCTAAGTGGTAATAGCTATTTGATGTGAAATAAATAGAATGCCCCGAGGGAGAGGCATCCACATGGGGACAAATAGATATAAATTAACCTCTCCTAAGAGATAAAGAAAAATCTAATATTAATTCTTGCAAATCAGATCATAAAATATTCATGCCCAGGTGTCCACCAACTTAATTACTTCAATTTAAGGTAGTATAAAATAGGAATAATATTCTAATAGCAAATGTGAAGCAAGGAAGTACACCCAGAATAGATAAGACATTACCTAGTGGTTCAAGGTGCAGTTGGTTAATTGCAGGTCCTATGACTCCATTTTGGTGACTATTACTGGCAACAGATCTTCAGAAAATCACTTATTATTTCATATCCATAGTTATAAGTTCTTTGAAGATGTGAATTAATAACTTCGTTTTTGTACGAATAAGATTGTACCATCCATTAAAGATGCCAACAAACTTTAGCACACTTCAAACATAATTAATAAAATTTAGGTAGAAGAAACCTGAGCTTTCAATTTGATAAGCAAATTATCAACAGCTGAATTTGTATATGATGTGAGTAAAATTGAAGCCCCTCTCATCAACAATGCCTTCACCGCATATACCATTGTAGATGTTTTGCCAGTTCCAGGCATCCCAAGGATAAGAGCGTAATCCTTCGCAGTAAATATCTGATATACATTAAAAATAATAATAAAGGTTGAACATGCTCTAAATAAATTGCCAGCTATTTATATATATTAGAAAACAAAAGGTAATTGTTCATTTATGTGCCTAAGACACTAGAGAGAGAAACAAAAAGCCAGTGTTTACCTTGTGAATAGCTCTGCGTTGGTCATCATTCATATTTTTTTCTGAACGGACATATGACAATGCTGGATCTTGACTAAATATTCCTCCACTGTCAAACCTGGGTGCCTGTTTGATTAATACAAACAAAGACGCAATTGTGGTGTGCCATAATGTGATTGAAGTTTGAAATAGGAGAAGTGATATTATACAAGTACCTACCTCTAGGTCAACAATCATTTTCCGAAGATGCAAACTTTGAGAGCTTTTAACAAACAATTGTATGAGGTTGAACCTATGGATATATGAACAAATGAAAAAAAATAACATGCATACATTTAGAAGATCTTTAACTGCATCAGAGAGATAATTCATGGAGAAAGCACTGGGAATATATTGAGTCATGAAAACTACCTCATAGTTGCAAATGATGAAGCAAATTCATCCTTGTCAATCCGCCAAACTTCTTGAATGAGATTTCTTCTCTCAGAAGAATAATCACTGCCGGGTAGCCTTAGGCGCCGAGAAAATGATATCTAGGATTTTATATAAGTTATATAGTTATACTTATGCCAAAAACTATTTAAGTAACTGAAGATATTGAAAGCCATAAACAGAGACAATTGCAATCATTACTAGTTCTCAAAAACTTTCAACATTCTAATTATAGATAATCAAAGAAAAAATAATGCTACAATAAATAGGAACGAGGAGCAACTTACTGAGACATTTATATGAGAAATGTCGCATATGATTCCATTTGCAACTGCTATGCGACCAGATTCAGTGCTAAGTATCTAGCCACAATATTAAACAAGATAACCAAATGAAAAAATGGCCTGAATAAAACAACCAAACTGTATTAAAATAATTCAGTGCAACTGGAAAAAGATTATTCCAAAAGGAAAAGAACATATTTGCTAAAACCAGATCCAATGCTATGCCAGATCCAATTTTGCTACACAATAATAGTAATTGTATCATTACATGTACTTCAAGCAATTCCTGGATGGTGGTAAACTTAAAGGTTGTGGATTGGACTAACATGACCGTTATTGAGGCTACCTCATGATTAGGACATTTACCTAAAATGATGTATTGCAACAACAATAAATGAAGATCCATATATCAAAATCATGCCTTCTTTCTTCTGTGTGTATACTTTTGCCTAGTCAAAGAAATTTTGGGGTTGCAAGTAGTAACCCTGTTAGATAAACTTGCGCTTGTTCAAGCCACAACAGGAACACGGAATCTTATTCTTCCAACCCAACTATTTGGACATTCAATGTTCAGTGGAAGGGCTGTCTTGTTCAAGTTTGTTATGGCTAAAGGATTATCAAACCCATTTAACATATACCCAATAACTAGCTCAGGTCTAGATAAACAATGAGACAAAAATTTGACACATAAAGTTGATTTCATATAGATGGAATGATGCATGCAGGTTAAACTAGGATAAACAGCTGATAAAGTGCAAGCAAATAAGACCGAGTTTGCTACAAACAAAATTGTGAATAGAAGGAACCAAAATTTTTATTGTTATATGCATGCACTCAGTCACTGATAGCACAATATAACTCCAAGTAATTGAAATTTTGCATCTTGCTACTAATAAAAGATTTTTTCTCAACTGAAATGTAATAAACCACAGATCAAGGGTTTCAGAAACCATTAATAAATGAACTACATTGATCCTTCGAAATTTTAGTCACTTTGTTCCTTCTAACATGTTAAATGTCACAGTAATGACAGCAGTACTAGCTTTCTGGCACGTGCAATCAAAATAAATTGTGTAACTTTTATACATGGGGTGATAAATTTTGTATTTTCCCTCCATCATGTTACACCGCTGTGAAAGTTAGACTAGTATAAATTTCCGTTTTCAACTCTAAATATATAGCATTCCGTAAAGAATGAAATAATCATGAGGAGAATCAAACCAAAACCTCCAACTAGCAAAGTAAATATTCTATAACGTATATTGATTCAGAATTAAGTTCACCTGTTTGAAAAGTGATATTTCTGTTGGTTTTGGCTTTCTGTAATTCTAGTTGTATGTTTTGACTTCCAATAGTTCAAAAATGTTATATTTCTCTCATGCTTCTCATGTGAAGGGCTAATCTGAAAGCATGGGTGATATGAAAGGAAGTGAGTACCTCCTTTGGTGCTGGATTTCAAGGCTGATGTGGGACACGTTTCCATTTTCAACTTTTGGAGATGTGCATTGAAATAAGTCAGAACATATTATAACATAAAAATCTTTAGACAAGTTACATGTGGCAGGTGTATTTATACAAATAAGTCAATTGTGGAGGGCTTATATGCAGAAAAACATGAGCATGCATCCATCGCTGTTTCCAGATTAACCTTATTTTAAGCCCATGACGCACAATGACTGCTTAATGAATTGGTGTCAGCCCGACATTTTCTGTTTTCGACTTTTGGAGATGTCATGAAATAAGTCAGAATGTTCTATAACATAAAAAAAACTTTAGGGAAGTTACATGTGGCAGGTGTATTTATACAAATAAGTCAATTACGGAGGGCTTATATGCAAAAGACCATTAGAATGCATCCATCTCCCTTTCCAGATTAACCTTATTTTAAGCCCATGACACACAATGACCACTTAAGGAATTGGTGTCATCTTGACATTTTCTTTTTCTTTATTCTTAAAAAAGAAAAAGTGGTTGGCGACAATGTATTTTTCTGTTATCCAACACTATTTTGTCTAGGTGACACTACGGTGTCTTCAAGTTTAGATCGCCTTGTTAGTTTCTCCAGATATGCTGTCCGACTTTCTTTGTGCATCTTACTTCACCTTTAGTTGCATTTATGCTGATTTTACCTTACCATCAAGGTCGTTGATCCTAAGATCTTAAAAAATTATGCCACCATGGATGCTTAACTAACTGGCATAAGAATTTGTGAAATCAAGACGTCATTTTATATGAATACTGAATAGTATCATAATGACATTATATCTAAGGCAAGTTTCATACTAGACCTTGAACAACTCCTGTTTTCAGTTTATAGGAATACCTAGAATCTCTAAGTACACCATCTCAGCTTCCACAAAGTGCCATCAAGCAAATCAATGTATTTGCTTATCCTTCTCTGCATCATCAATGTTTTTAGCTACTTGTAAATGTCAGCATTGTAAATGATTGGTCATCAATAATGCATATTATTATTCACATTTTCATACTTAATTTTTGTTAAAATATTACTATTTAATTCATTTATTATTTAGTGATGTGCAGGCCTCCATAATCAAAGAGAAAGCCCAAAAAGAGCCCAAAATGATCACGAAAATAAAGATTAATTGAGAAGATAAAGGAATCATCTTTTCTATCTTATTTAAATTTGGGTTTTAAATTAATTTAATTTATGAGGAAAAGGATAGAACAAGATGAATCCTCATCCCAATTAAAGATAGAGACGGACTCCTATTCAAATTCCGGTTGCTTGCACCACAAGTCCTAAAAGATGAAGTGGATAAAACGAAATCTATTTGGAGCGAGAAAGAGAATCCAAACTAAATTCAAATTTAGATGTAACTTGCTTCTCAAGTTACCCAGAGATAAAAGATATTTCAAATTTTGGGGATCAAACAAAGATTCCGAGGATAGATCTCCACATAAACGGACGAGATGAAGACACATGCCAAAGCGTGTGACCAGACTCCACAAAAGAGTCGTGGCCTCCCCTTTTTGCCGCGAAATGCCGCAATTCTGGGGCCGTGTGCGTCAAGTTTTGGTAAAGGTGTTGTACTGGGACTCTACTTCTCAAATCTCTTAAAAATACCCCGAAGAATAACAGAGCAGAGGCATCTCAGAGATTGAGTATAGGATTATTTATTTAGCCATTTTATTTTCCGAATTTTTTTATATTATTTTGCTTTCCATTTAGAGAAGAAGGTTCATTATTTTTTTCATCTCTCTTGTTCGCTTTAGTTTCTTTTATTTTCTTTTCTTCTTTTCTTGTTGATGCAACTTTCTTTCTTCATAATAAATCATGAACTAAGAATAATCATGAATAAAGGTTCATTATTTTTTTCATCTCTCTTGTTCTTTAATTTAGTTTTTATTGCTTTAATTTCTTTTGTTTTCTTTTCTTCTTTTCTTGTTGATGCAACTTTCTTTCTTCATAATAAATCTTGTTAAAATAAAAAAATATGAATAACTAAATTAACTTGTAGTTTGTTAATCTCTCGATCAACTAAATTTAGTCTAAATGATGAATTGATTGAAATCCATGCTTACTAGAAACCCTAGGATTGAATTGATAATTCTTGAAGATGAATAATTAATTAAGTTAAGTTAATTTAAGGTTGCATTTTTTCATGATTATTCTTAGTTCATATTTAGAAACTTTGATAGCATCTTTAAGGTTTAAAGACTTTTCTTATGCTATGCTTAGAAACTAGGATGAACTAAATTTTAATTATAATTAGTGTACTCTAATTAGGGTTTACAATATTTTTACTCATCTTACTTGATTCTCAATCAAAATCCTAGGTTAGCTTTTTATGGCTTTAATAAGATGTTCTTCCCTCTTAGAGTAATACTTAGTTGTAGTGGATGATTAGTAGGCTATAATCTCTTTTGCTTAATTAAATCTCTATTCTTTCAAGCAATATTCTTTTTCCAAGCTATTTATTAGAGAATTCGTTCTGAAAAGCTTCCATCGCATCCTTCCTGTGGATCGACCCGTCTAGCCCTTACTACGCGGTTATATTGAGAAGAGATTAAGAACTTTCTAAGTTTAACTTTTTCTTTATTTCAATTCAAATTTCTCTTCTTCAATCAGTAAACAATACATTTCATTAATTCGAGGTACAGCTCTACCAATTGCATGCATCTTCATCAAACATTATATCAGCAGTTTTACACTCTGATAATCAGTTCCCTCCATCCTCCAATCTGCTCTTTCAGGTGTTGGAGGTTGATTGACGCTTTCCACATTACTTCAAGACTAATTAAAATTTTCCGGCTGCCATTTCCCAACTTCTCCTGCAAAGTTGTCTCAAACTAATCAACGCATTTTCTTAGCCTTCTCTGCATCCTCTCATACTTTGTTAACTTCTTGGTAGATGCCAGCTTTATGAACATTACATTTCATTAACTCAGGCTGCAGGTACCAGATTGCATGCATCTGATAACCTTCAGTGCAGCAAACATTCCATCACGATTCAGGAGTTTAACACTTCAATGATCAGTTCCCACCAACCTTCAATATTCTCTCTTGGGATTTGGAAGATGATCGACACTTTCCAATATATCATTTCAGGGCGGGCTGCCACTTATTCAAAAGATTCATCTTGGTCTTAGTTTACTGGTAGCAAACTACTAGGTCGTTATAACTAAGCTTTCTAGGAGCCTTTAATAAGCATGCTGCAATAATGGTTCTCCAGCATTATTTTAGTTTCATTGGTGTATTCTAACAATTCATAGTTCCTGCTCTGAAGCCCACTGTTACAGAGATTGCTAAGCTTCAGTACATTAAGCTGGTTCTCAGATCTCACTGGCATCTTTAGTGACTCACCACCCAGTATAGAGGCAGCCTCCAGTCATACTTGCTGGCCAAAAAGCTAAGCACTGTAAGATCATGACTCCCACCATCGATGATCGCCATTTCAACATTCAAGTTTTAGGTAGCCTTATTTAGCTATATCATGGATCCACTGTTACAAGATTGACCCTCATGGCTGTCACATCTCAGTTATACATCATTAAGTTTTCTACAACTTCTATATTTGTTAGTCATCATATATCTGGGTGCTTTTGTGCCGTTTTCCCTCTCTACTGTGCAGGACTTCTCAATATGAGCCATGTCAGCTGGAAGGTCACTGAATTACAAGAGAGATCTCTCATTGGAAATATCCAGATTTCCTACTTGTGTCAATGCCGAAAATTAGAAGTTTGGTCATACTGCAGGTTAAATGTCTAACCTCTATATGAATTCAGAGCAAATATTCTCAGCAATCATTATTATTAGATGTAAATCATTGTCAGTTAATCCATATATTATTAATTTAATTATTTAACTATGGGTTTATAATGTTCATCATATTTACAATGCTCGAAAGGAAAGGGGAAAAGAATGAGATTCAAAAATTAGTGATGAAAAAGAAATTACCACGCGATCCCCACATCTAAGCGTGCAGTCTGGACTGCTAGCTTCAGGTGTGGGATGATGCATGTTCTCCCTGATGGGCACTTTAGAATCACAAAGGGGGGACTTCTGACACACAAAATGATATATAAATCTGCCATCTTTTGTAGACCCCTCTACTGACAATCCATTTGAAACATCAAGAATGATAGAAGAAAGGCTGTTTGTACTGCGCTCTGCTCCAATATTTCGCGGGTGTAATATCTCTTGCCTGGTGACCTACAATTCAGTGAAACTGATTGAGCCCAGGAAAATTGATGCTGCATGCAGTCACTATGAAAAATGTAGAAGGGTAAACCTGAGAAACTTTAGCTTCCAGGTCAATGAGACGATCCCAATGCCTGAGAAACTTGGTCTGTGCAACAGTTAAATGGTCAACACATTTATCAAACAAATCACCAAGCCCGCTACTGTCTTTGTTGCCCCCATGAGCCTACACAGTTGAAACTGCAGTTAGAATAGTAACATTCAAGAAGCAACATGCATAACTTAAATTACCGCAGAAAAAGAATAGTGATGAAATGTTAGTGAATAAATAGATGACATGTGCGGCATTATTAAAACCATGAGTTTTAAATCAAAATAAACCTACAAAAAGGCAAGCAGATTTTTAACAAAGACAATATTACTAGAAATGGACAAAGCAAAATACCATACAGAGAGACTTCACATAAGAATCTGAACTTCATAAGATAAATGTAATCAAGTTGAGGATGTCGAGATGAATGTGTGACAAATTCAGAAAGAGTTTATAAAATGAAGAAGTTGTATAAAAATAATGGTCTGGCCATATTATATAAAATAAAGATTGCTTCACAAGAAAACAGTATATAATTTTGGTTGAAGGGTTTCAAAGGTTTCACGTGAGAACCAAAAAAGCCTGGAGGATTAGTGAGAAAGTGCACAGTGAGACCGCCGTGCTGATGAAGACATTTGATTGCAAGAGCTAAAATGAAATGCATGCAAAGGCTTGTATTGGTTATGTAGGGCGTGTTTGGTTGCAAGGAAGTGGGCGGAAGTAAAGAAATGAGGAAGTATAATTGCTCACTTCCCTATCTATCCAAACACCGTAAAAAGAAAATAAGAAAATCCCTTTTCCTTTTCTCTTTTCTCTTTTACACAACATTTTCTCACTTCCAGAGTGCTACAGTTAATTTTGTGATCATGTAAATCTCATTTGTAATAAGTTATAGCACAAAACAGTTATTTTTTGATTATGTAAATCTCACTTGCATTTTAATTACAGTCTATTTTTTATTTTTCTTAATTAATTTTTATTTTAATATTATTTTGCGGTCAACTTTGTGGTCAACTTTTTCACTTCCACTTCCACATTACCATCCAAACACCGGAAAAGACATTATTTTTTCAAACCACACTTCCCAACAACATTCTAACACCGGAAAACTTACTAACCAATTCCCAAGTTTCAAAGGGAACTACTACCACTTCTTCACATCCTCACTTCCAAACTTAACCAAACAGGCCCGTAGTTAAAGAGTTCCAAGAAAATAACTAAAGCAAACAACTCAATATCTAGGTATTTCACTTGAAAAGTTGATACCCACAAAGGGTACTTCCCTTACCCTAGGGTTAGTGTTGGAATTGGGCCCGGCTGGCCCACGGCACGATGGGCCGGCCATAAAATGTATTGTAATTCCTGAATGGGACTCTAGGTTATGCCTAGACTCAAAATCATAGCCCATCTCTTTTTCGTATAGTGCCTGGGCTCACCCATGGTTCAAAGTCACGGTTTCGGCCGCTGACTCGGAGGGCACCGTTTCACATCGGTCTTGGCGTCGCGGAACGGATTCGGGCGATAAGCGCAAAACACTACATAGAGAGCTCAAAAAATTCTGAAAAAACATGACAAATCCTAAAAAAATGTAGAGATCAAAATTCATGTATCACATGTCCAAAACAAATTTATTTTGAGAGTAATTGGTGTGTAACACCCTGTTCCCGGAATACGTTCCAGAATATATATCACATGTCCAAAATCACAACTCGGATTTGGCTTGTTTCAGTTCTAATGTTATTTTTTAATATTTTAGATTTTTCACAATTTTCTGAAATTTTTCTGATTTAGTTTGTAAATTTCCTAAAATCGGTGGTGACTGGTACCGCTGATCGATTTCAATATTACAGAATTAAATTTCTTGAATCTGATTTCACATTATTCCTCAAGATGATATTTTCAATTTTTGAGGATTTTTTAGAGATTTTTCTGAATTGGTTTAAATTTGCAGAATATACTATTATTTTATTATTTTTTCAATCTCTTTTCTTCTCCTTTTTCTTTTTTTCTTTTCTTTTCCCGGGCTGAGACCACTGCTCCTCTCCCTAAAATATCTCTCTCCCTCTCTCTTCCCTCATTTCTCTCATCTCTCTCTCCATATTTCCCTCTCTCCTCTCCGCACTCTCTCTCCCTCTCTCCTGATCTCTCTTTGTCTCTTTCCCCCTCCCTCTCCCGCCTCTATCTCCCCCTCTGTCCCTGTTTCTCCCTCTCCCACCTCTCTCCCCCCCCCTCTCAGATCGAGAGAGACGGGAGAAGGAGAGATAGAGACAGAAAGAGGGAGGGAGAGAGGCGGGAGAGAGAGAGGGAGGGAAAGAGAGGCTGGAGAGGGAGGAGAAGGCAACGAGCAGGAGGCGACGGCGGGCGGCGAGGATCTGGCAAGTTCTTTTTTTTTTTAACAAATTCATCATGAGTTTCGACTCGGGAAAATCCAAGAGTCAACTGATTCCATAGTTGACTCGGCCGATATAGCCGAGTTGATTCCGATTTTTTTTCTAGTCGCGAAAAAGGATGAAAAATGTTGGATCGGGGAACGTTCTCGTACTAGGCTCCGCCGTTTCGGCTCCGACTCGGCCGAGTCGGAACCGAAACGGCCGATACTTTGATCCATGGGCTCACCTCCACGTCATATGGGACGGCCTAGATGAGACGAATGGAGGCCCAATTAAAATACGATTTTAAACCAAATCCTAAATAACTATCTAATAAAATATAAATAAGATTGATCATTAGTAGCTACAAAGGATTTAGCAACAAAAGTAACACTACCAGATTACATGGAAAAGAATGAAGTTTAAAGAAATTAATGTGAATGTTTATGTTAGCTCAAGTGAGTTATAGATAAAAAGTAGGAGGCTTAAATTGGGAACAAAGGAGGCTCAATTGGGCAGGCATGTTCATTCAAGCACGAAAGGAGGCATGAATGTGCCAGCCTAGTATCCAGTGGACTAGTGCATGCTAGATCTATAATGCATCGTGCCTGGGCGTAGCTATTTTTCTGGCTAAGCATAGCATGGCACAATCCACTTCCAACGAACCTGGGATTTCCCTCCCCAACGCCCAAAAAAAAAAAACTAACTGGAGGTGAAGGCCAGTCAACGACCCTTGGCTCTTCTTACATACTCATCACTCCCTTACTACTCCTTGCTTTAGTGGTACGTGGTTACACCTAGGTTACCCCTATGTGGGGTAAAACATGTTTCATACCCAAACAACATTAACTGAAGAACGTTACATATTCCTAACTAGGAAGGCAAGAAGTGTATGACTTGTGTAAAAGAAAAGTGTAGGCATAGAATATGGCTGCTCAAGTCAGTTGGCAACATGACATGAACTGCATTAGTCTCAGCACTTGTTCCAGTGGAACATCAAGTGATTTCACTCATTCTCCGTGGAGTGCAATAAACATTACCATACAACTAAAGTAGTAACAGGATAACTATCAAATAAATATCCGAACTACCTACTAGTTCACAAAACAAAACAAAATGAAGGTTTTTACCTTATGATAGACAGTACAGATATTAAGATGCCGACAACCTTTGCACGTGTTCAGATTCTGCAATGCAGAAAGAGAATAAATTAAGCTTCTAGGAATCCACCATGCTGAGAAATTAGGAAAGTTGTGGAGGGATCCTAAATCAAAAACATTACCTGTAGCATTGGGGGCGGATTTTGCGTATTTGATGCCTTCAATATATCAGTTGCAAGCTCATTCCGCCGCATAATTAAGCCAATCAAGTCAGACCTCTGAACCTTAATCCCCTAGAGATTACAGATAAAGATTAGATATTTAATAGAATTCACCATTTATGATGAGCATAGTTGGACTCACCAGTGTTTGATCTGTGTGAAGATAATACAGGAGACCTGAGTTTATATCCTTGTTTAAGTATCTGAAAACAAGGATGACTTACGTTAAGGCATATTACATATTAAAAATGCATCCTGATTTTTGTTTGGGAACCCCGAGTAATCTCCCAACCAAAATCACTTGAATAAAAACATTTTCAGTTGCTCAAGTGAGACATACCTATCAGACATCAGAAGAGTATACAGTATCACCTGGGCACAATGCTCCATTGCAGACTGCATGACAAAATTTATTAGCAGCTAATAAAATAATAAGCAGGAGTATGTCTGCAGAGCATAGATGGAGATGACACATGCATCAATTGCTCAAAAGGAATAATCATGTGTACTGATGCATGCTAAGCATCTCATCTATGTTCTGCAGACAAACATCCAAAAAGAAAGTCTGCAGAATATAGATGGAAATGCTTTATAGAACTATTATTGAGTAGACATGATGATAGTTCAAATCTAAACTGTATCCAGCCAAGAGCAACTAATTCATATTGTGATTTAATAATGGTTGAAATTCTAGATGCATTAAAGAAATGCATTATGAGACACTAACTAACCAAGAACATGTGCAAAAAGAAAATAAGGATAGATTCCAGCAAATCAAAGAAGCTGGCAGAACCTACCATTAAAATAATAGAGCTATAACCTCATTATGTACCTGTATACAATATAAGAAGTAGGTCTTAAGACCCTTAACCATGATACAAGTATTCCTTTGTACTGTTTCCATTTTTCTCCATCTTGCTCTTTCTTCTGCCTTCTTTAATTCGTTTCATCAAATGCTGTTAGATTGATGGAAAGATATAATGTGAGTTGCACCATAAGTTGGATTTTATCTCCTCATTCCAACTGATAAAGGCATATTGTACACATTTTATGCCAAAGTTGCATATTTGTTAGTACATTATTTTTATTTAATTATAGTTAATTGGTGTATTTTTGGTGTTTAGGAAATTGAGGAGCTATACAAGTCATTTGGCGTTAAGCAAGTAACTTTGGGTGCAACAAGAGATCAAAAATGAAATTAATCAAGTGTTGAACCAAGTTGAATGGGTCAAACACTTAAATGCAAACCAAAACTCCAAGGATTTTCTCCATCCAATCATCATATGTTGGAATCAAAGAAGTGATTGAAGCTCCAAGGATTTTCTCTATCCAAATCACATGTTGAAATCAAAGGAGTGCTTGAAGGAAACATGTTGGAGCAATTTAAGGAAACATATTGCAAACATATCGGAATGATTGAAAGAAACATGTGCTTCTATACTCCCTATAAAAGGACTAAGAGAGGGAAGTTATAGGAGGCGGATCTTGTAAGAGTTTTTTATCTTTGTAAAAGAGTTTTAGAGTAAGTGTTGTTTCCTTTTTCTTTTTAGAGTTGTAACAAGAAAATTATTTAATCAATTATTTTCTTACATTGTCTTCTCCTTCTCTTACTTTTTCTTATTTTTATTCTCAATTAATTAGACTCTCTGTCATGAGTGGCTGAGAACCTTCCCTTGGGGGGAGGGTTCTACTCCATGAATGCGTAAAGTTGCTCCTTCATATTTCTGTTCTCTTTTGTTATATTACTAATGCCTAATTTTTAGTTTAATTTAAGATTTATCGGTTTTGATGGATTGTGTTTCACTTCAGTGTGGATTCATTTCATACTTTATCTTAAGTTTAAATTAATTAAAATATATTTAAATGAAAACTCTTAATTCTATTAGATCAAGTCGACTTTGAAGGAATTCCTTCACAATAAGGATGTCAGAGTTATTTTCGGCTTAATCTGAGATAGAAATAAAAAAGTATATTAGGTTTATTGCTAAATCATCTTTTTTAGAATAAAGATAGTTTCTAAAAATTGAAATAAATGCAAAAGAGTAATGAAAGTATAGTAGAAGATCTATTCCCAATCCCCAAGTTTGCTCATCTTAATAAAATTCAACATTTTAACTTAAATTCCAAAATCCAAATTATTCATTTTAAAACTAGATTGAAAATTAATTAAGATTAAAATTACGATTTTCAACAAGTCTCTGAGGATTCGATCATTTTCTTGCCACTTTACTAATTTTCACGTATTTCAAAGCAAGAATAGGTAACTTCGTTATTTGTTTGGGGTTCAAACAACGACAGTAAATTCTCTAAGATGCAAGCCGCAACACCAACCTTATAAATCCTTTTTCAACCTTTATAATTTGCTTACAGCAAGCTTTAATCCTGGAAAACCCCATCCCTGACCTTTCTCTACCAAAACCAATTTACAAGGGCTCAGGACAGGCCTCGTGCGTGAAGAAATCTGCTATTCAGCTGCAGAATCATAAACATGCACACCTATACCATATCCCTGTTTCATAGATATCGATTTATCCCAACAAACACAAAACTTAACTATTCATACTGAGTTGTTCTCAGTAACAAGCTCTACTGTACAGCACTGCAAGGAAAAAGAAAATCTTTGGACAAAACTACTTCCGAATTATTCCTCATAAATCCAAGCTTTCAGACCAAATTAAAGCAGTTTGAGTAAAATGCCAGGATAAGTTTACTAATGCATTGATCGAAACTCTAAAAAGATCATTCTTCTGAAACTGATGAACCATAGGTTGCTGCAAGTGAAGGTAGGAAAAAAAATTAGGATTATTCTCTTTTTTTGTTTCTTATTCTTTTTTCTTCTCAGTGGAGGTTTAGGATAATAAAAGATTTGAGAAAGCAGGTTCAAACCATAAGAAATTATAAAATATATTGCCTTCAGCCAATATTATGTTAATAGAGTATCATCACAATAATTATTGAAACAATTACTGATGGATGAACAAAATGTAAATGAACTAACATTCTTATAATATTCAAATTATATGAGCTGAATAAGAAATATTTGAAAACTAAACTATGCAACACTTATTGTGAAAGAAAGGGAACTAAAACAGTGAAAGATCAGCAACAAATGGAAACATGGAAGCTAGTACCTGACCAGTAGTTCCTTTCCCA
Organism: Agave tequilana; assembly: GCA_038442645.1. NCBI lineage: Eukaryota > Viridiplantae > Streptophyta > Magnoliopsida > Asparagales > Asparagaceae > Agave > Agave tequilana. The sequence continues at coordinate 43,558 of JAVJIF010016633.1, forward strand.
GTTTTAAACTCCAAAGGCATAATTTTCTCATATGAATCACCACTACTTGAACTTATAATTATGCGAACAGATGCATCAATCATTCCTTTCAAGCCATATCTTGGTGCCCATGCCATTTCCTCAATATCTATAACCTGAATTATCCAACACATATATTGCAAAATAAACTTTATGTGCCTCAAACATACAAGAATTTGAAATAGCATAAGACATGATTTTCGTTTAGGAATACTGAGTAACTGAGGAGGTATGCAATTCAGATGCGCATAGATACCAATCAATATGATTGTGACAGGTTTCCAGGAGGTTTACATATATTAAATACAGTTATATATTGGTTAACTTAAATTCTATAGGTGTTCGAAAAGGAGAAACTACAAGTTGATGACTGAACACCAAGAAATGTTGAAAAAACACTTGAACTCATATGTGACTGGTGCCATACGTTCAGGCTTAACTTTATGAATGTGTGCATTTAAGTTATCTAGCGGTAGACCATTTACCTTTTCTCAACAAAAAAAAAAGTGATACACCATTTACCACTCCATTCAAGTTGATCATTATAAACTAGACTGACTAAAAACTAAAAATTAAATGACTTTAAGCTACCTTACCTATGGATCAAGTAAGCATAAAATGGACAGTTGAAACTAATAAGTTGTCTGAATTTTTTAGTCTAGAGTCTAGACTGTTTGGATCCCAAAGGAAATTGGCTGTGCAAGGGTTTCAAATTATTTAGAATCTCAGATCAAGACAAACATTTGGATTCTCAATTTGTATGCCCCAAACCATAGATGTTAGCAGCTTGCTACATTTCGTGTTAGTTGATGTATAGCAAAGAGAAAGTGTTTGGTTTATAAGCTCTCTAAAAATGATCAACCTCCCTCCCTCTCTCCATCATGTATGTATACCAGTGTTTGAAAAGGCTTTGTTGAGGCTCGCCTCAAGGCTCGCTTTGGGGCATTTTCAAGGCTGATCGGCTTGAGGCGCAAAAGAGAAATCGTTTGCCCAAGAAGCATATGTCTTATTACTTGAAGCACATCTAAAGAGTGTGCTCCCACCCCATAAAGTGCTTCGCTACTGAAGCATACGCTTATACAAAAAGCAAAAAAAGGGAATTTTAACTTAAACTAAAAATGAAAAAGAGCACCCTCACACTTATTCTTATTTTCTCTACCTATTGGAGATACCGTCAACATTCACTACTTTCACATCTATAAAATTTGTTGTTGTAAGCAATTATGTTTTCTTTCATTGTCACAAGTGATCATCTACTTTATCTTTTTTGGTGAATATTTCAACCTCTACTTTTGTATTCAGCTTATCTACGATGATTTTGAATTTGTAGCTGATTTTTGGTTTTTTACATTTTTTTATATTTGTAGTTGAATTCTCTCTTTGAGAACTAAGTAGTACATTTGTTTTTAATAGTCACTTTATTTCATCTCTCTTTACATTTTATTTTGTTATTTATGTTTTTATGTGTAATCTTTATATATGCGGTCTTGAGTAAGACCATGTGGCCATAATAAAAGAGGTGGTTTTTGCTCCTCTCATCCAATTTATTTCTATTTGTATATTAAACCTAATTTCATGCTTGCTTAATGTGTTTGACCTAATTTTATCCATTTGCAGAATATTACATCATTTCATATAATTTTATAAATTTTATAAATTTTAGAAAGAAAATATAAAAAATCATGGCGTGTATGCCTCACGCTCTGAGGCTTACACCTCGTCTTATTATGGGTCCAACGCTTCGCCTCGCGGTTTTGCCTTTTCAAACACTGGCGTGTACATATACACAAACACATAAATACAAACATAACATATATGAATACATGCATATATATAGATATGTGTGTGTTTGTGAGAGATTATAATGAATGGTGAGGATCATCCATTCATGTGCTAACTGCCATGTGCTTTGTAGTGTCATAGAGCCATGTTGAAGTTACGTAGTTACACATGAGAATAGATATCACATCTTTTCCATAGGCACAATCCAAAACAGGAACCATGATTTCATTTCTAAACCATAATGCCTGCTACAATTTATCAGTATTAATATGTGCATTTTCAAAAGAAAATAAATTGGACAACTCGAACCATCAAGATGCACAACATAAATTCATCTTGAAATCTTCAATAGAAAGAAGGCACCAAATATTTATGTCTGAACTGAATGGTCAACAAGAAAATGAGAAGTAAAAAGGTTTATGGGCACCTTTCTTCTTGTAAATTCTGATTAGATGTATATGAACCCACAAATTGAGGAGGGAAAGCAGGGAAATTAACTGTAACAGACATGTAAGATGCATGAATTACAAACTTAGAAATGAAATGCATGTATGTGTCTTACCATTCATTAAGGTACACGTAAAGAGGTATCGCTATGATGTATAAGGTGTATATGGTCTGCCCATTGGATTGCATGTCTCACATGGTCACATTAAACAAACTACATGGTGACATTTTACATGCTTGAACTACCACAACTATTTGGTTGCATGTAAATGGTTTGGGAGGATTAGTGTTGATATGTTAGTAAATCCAACCAAACAAATAGAATGTGCATATGCCTAGCAATTCCACCAAGTCCGTACCTCAGATATGTGAACGGACTTCTGTCCCTCGCATTGTCCAAAATCAATAGTGGCACCTTTTGATTCCTAAAAGATGCCAACAGATCATGAGCTGTGCACAAGGGTAGTTGAAAAAAAGCACAAGCCATCAATTACTGTGTGCAATTGTAGACATTGTTTATTAAACTTGATATAGTATAATGGGATGCACTTGGCATACAATGCCCAAGAAAAACAACTTCATAGAATTTGACTAAGGCAGCAGTCATCACTAATTTGATGGAAAAAATCCCACAGGAGTGGGGTCATGAAGCAGGGTTAATGCAAGAAAGAATCCTACAAATGGAAGATTGATCAGAGTATATTTTGAGCAGCTTTGAAGCCTCTTTCCTTGTTCAGCAAACAGCCTTAACCCCTCAAAAGTACTAGAACTTCACATGGGACAATTATTCAGCATAGCTAGAATTTATGCCAAAACTATATGCTTCACTCTTGGAGAGACCAAACTGAAATGAGGAAATAGGTAATATCTTAAAGCAGAACACAAATCCTGCGTTTCCAAAGCAACCGGTCCCAGAAGAAAACTGGCATGTATTCATTTAAAAGGTGTATAAACAAGTTTCAACCAAAATTGACTAAAACTAATTGAAAGTAAATAGCAAAAGTCATATATTTCACTGGTTGGCTAGGTTGAAACAGTTTCAAGAGAAAGCGTTATAAGTTCAGAAAAAGGTTATCAAATGAAAATTATAAATTATTTTATTACATTAAAGTGAAACTGTGAAAGTAACTCATCTTTCCTGGAAGTATCTATCAATTGTGAACTTGGCTTACTATATATCATATACTGATTTATATATCTGGTCTGCATGCTATGCGGACTCCATTCTATGTAACATTCCAAGATCACCACTGACTAGATTTTTGGTTCCCCTGTGTAGATAAAAAAAAGTCTTGCAAGTTGCAATAGGTACATCAAGAATCTAAAACTAAATATAATAACACGAACGATAGTATATAACTAAAGTGGATAGCCAAATTTCGGAACCATTATGAGTTTGTGTGCGCAACTTGGAATTTATTCCAGGCTAAGTACTTATACAACAAGGTAAAATGGGTTTGGTAACAGCTGATTGCAATAGCAGAGACATAACTTGTTAAAAAAACAAAATGAGATATTTGTATAGTCCAGTATATAACAATGACTTGAACCAACACTTTCAAGGTAACACATAATGAGTGACGGAACAACTCAAGTACCTCTGTCGCCTTAAAATATCTCAGCCAATTTAATATTTAGGAATCGCTTCAATCAGTGTTGAGTATATATCATTCTCACTGGCTGCATCAAACATGAAAAGATTTACTGAGCCATCTAAGAGAAGAAGAAGAATAAACTACTTAGGCATTTGTAGAAGGAAAAAAAATCATGCAAATCTCGTATAGATCCCATATTTGATCAGTGTTTTTGCGTGATCAGAAATGGGACCTCATGTAGACAATTCAGCATAAACAAATCTGCACGGCCTGTAAACTGTGTGCTTTGAATAGGATGATATGTTGAGAGAACAAGTGATTATCATGCAGACACTCATGGGTACCTCCACATGCATACAAGTTCTCAATATTTTTGTGAAGAACGGTTCCAGCATACTCTTCCAAGAAGTGTCTTGTTGGTGAATCCTTAACAAGTCCAGCCTGAAGAAGGGAGGAAACTTGGAATCACTCTAAGAATAATGGGAATTTAACCTTCTGAGAAAGGAATATGTAATGCAGGGTTATCAGTAAAGCTATCAAGGTCAGAGCACAAAACCTGGAAAATCTGATGAAGCAATGTGCCAATTAACGCCGCAGTAGAATGCTCACTACACTTTAGCCTCTCATCTAGAACAGCTCGTCTTGAACAAGTGAAACTAGAGGCAACCTAAAATTAGCACATTGATATCCATCTTGATGAGAATAATTATTAAACCTAACCTTTTTGGATAGACAAATGTCTCTATGTGTGCGCGCGCGCGTGCATGCATACAAAGGTCCTTCCACTTGTTCATTAAAAATTGAACTCGTTGACGGAACAAAAGCGATCATTTTGTATGTCACAATTAGATGAATGAAAGAAGCACTATAAAACAATACCGAGAAATAGTTACCCGTGTTCCAGAGACAAGTATATCTGGGTGAATGATTAAAAGGTTGTTATCATGGTCAATGACACATTTCCCCTGACCATCAAACTCTCCAATAACATTGATCGTATCCCCAGGTCCAATCAAGCTATAAAACCTAAAACGGACAAAGCCACAAGTAAGACCTCTGAACATATTTCAGTAAGTACACAAGGATCCGACAAATGAAACGAATTTTAAAAAATTCTTTTAAAATTCGGCCACATGTATGTACATCCATATCTGCATAAATGTACCTATATGTGGCTCAATCTACACCTTACTATGTAGACACTTTAAAACATGAAATGCATTATTTGCATTTATGGCCACGTATTAAAACCATGGTTGAAATCTCGAAATCAGAATCGGAATTATATTCTATATAATTTCTTTTTCTAACAAAATAAGCTTAAACCATTAATCTAACAAAATAATATATAATTAATCTAACAAAATAATTATATTCTACGTAATTATATTCATGACAACAATTTTCTAACCATTTTCTAATATTTTCTAGTAAAAACAAATTAATTACTTATGTCAGAGACAACAAATTATTGCTCATTTTCTAATATTTTTTTACATTTTTTTTACAAATCAAGTTTCAGAAAACAATTTATCTAACGAATAATTCCTTCAGAAGGTTACCAATTGTGGTTTTTCCGTCATTTTTTCTCAATTTTCTCATTTTCTAACAATCTTTTAACATTTTTTAACAAATCAAAAATTAGAAAACAATTCATCTAACGAATAATTCCTTCATAAGGTTACCAAATTTGGGTCCCCCTCCCAAATTTCTCTTTTGGGATTATTCGCAAGGAAGAAGAGTATTTATAATTTTTAGCAAGAATAAGCATATTCTCTCGAGATCGAGAATAATTATTGTACCCACAAGGCACCAAAAACAAAATAAGATTTGACACTACTACTTTGTGGTGTCAGATTAAGAGACACAGTGCAGAAATGTTATCAATTAATCAAATTTTTACGCTACATAATATTTGTTGCAGTTTGACAATACTCGTGTGATAATAGGCTGGAATCGAAATAAAATTGGCTACTTCAGACCGATTCTATAACTTTTTGGCCGATTCTTCACCGATTTCATTGATTCCATTTAAATATTACTCATTCTATCTCGCTGTCAGTCGATTCCAATACAATTCAACCGATTCATATGGGAATTGGTTGATTCTTCAAAGCATGATTATAACATTCAGCCACATATTTAGCTATATTCTTGGTTTATGCTGGACACATGCTTCGTTCCTTTCTTCTAGACAATCATGCGGTCTCATTTGATATTTGGGATTGCTTTTGTCGTTGTGCCCGTTGCTGATGGACATAACACCTATTAGTTATTAGCTTCCTACACATGATTATTGATATTGTTAATTTTTAGGGATATGTAGAAATTGTGGTACTAGTTGTCATGTTAACTTGTTCATTATTCATGTGCAATTAAATGTGTGTGTATGTTTATTAATATCGTTGATTAGACTTTTAGAGAAACGACAGTAGTCATGTATAGTTGACTACAATGTTTAAGAAAGCGATAGGTGGCGCTAGAAGTGAAAACAGAGGACTAGGTGGGGGCCTAGGCATTTTTTAATTTTTATAATTTTAAAATTTTATTTAGCTGTATTACTGTAGTGGTCAAAATCTGATCTCCTCCAAGATGGCGACATGTGTTCCTCATCTTCCAACTATCTGACGTACATCAGGGCTCTCCCCAGAAGTCTATGTTTTCCCAACCTCCTCAAGATCCTCTACGCTCTGAGACCTCCCCGCTCTGAAGACTTCAACTTTGAACCAAGCAACTTCAACAACAGATCACCCCTGATTCTCGCTAACAGTTAAGCAACCTTGTTACCTTTCACGTTCATAACATGTAATGCCACTCAGTATGGGCAGCTATGAACAATGGTGGATTTTCTGCATGTAATCTCAACAAACCAGCAACACTAATCGCGGTCTTTACACTGTGAAATGTGCAATCACGAAGATCTCGCCTGTAACCATCTTCCTTCATGCCAACAACTCAGTCAACTATAATATAAACCCCGTTCTCTAAAGAAGGGGAATTGTTTGGATTCAGCCGCTAATACCAAGGAGCTCAATTCTCATCATGATAGAAATTCACACTCAGCTTCTAGACTCTTATAATCCTTGTAACTTGAAAATTATAGTGAAATTCTTCCTCCTCGTAGTTTTCTCAATTAAGAGTTTCCGTGTAAAATCATGTAGCTCTCTCTTTTCTGTTTTGCGCGTTGTTTAAGTGCACTTCCTCATCTACTACATCCTTCGCTTGTGGTAAGGATCGACTGCCCGATCACTTGAGGCGAAAATCACCACCACAAAATGGTACTTTCGTTAAGAGATGAGTCCTTACACTCAAGATTTTTGTCCCAAAAAGTCACAAAACATTCATCAAAAAGCCTCTTCAACAACGTCGATGGCCCAAGAAAACAAACTATCACTCTAAACGGCACCACGTCTAAAGGCAAGGCCACTATAGGGGCATAGTCCCCTGCCTAACGATGATCAACCGCGTACCACAGAGGACACTAACTCCTCGCCTCAGAGGGCAGCCGCCAATGTCCACCTATCGCAACAGCACGGAGACCAACTCTTTCAGATGCTCGTCGATATGAAAGAGCAGATGAAGAAGCAATAAGCTCAGATCGTGATGGAGAGCAGCAGCACTCAATCGTGAGAATACCATCCGTGAAGATGAGGCATTGAGGCAGCTCAACAATCAACACCAGCCCCAAATTACTGCCCTCCAGAACAACCAGACACTGACGCGGTTGGAAAATAAGACTGAAGTCAGCGGATCTCCTGACTTCCAAGCCCCTGACGAGTTGATCCAAAGATGGATCAAAGAGACTAAATTGCAGCTCAACAACCAATCAACACCTTCTGCTACTGAAGCCTCCGACTCTTCGCTCTCCAAGGAGATCCTGGAGTGTAAGTTTCCGAAGAAATTTTCAACTCCAACCTTCGACTACTACTTCAAAATGAGTGACCTGGTCCAATACATCAAGCATTTCCAGGACAAAATGATCCACTCCCGCAACGATCCACTCAGTGCCTCACCTTCCCTTCCATCCTGAAAGGTGTGGCTTCAGATTGGTTCTACTCCTCTGCCTCCGCGCTCTATCCACAACTTCGAGGAGGTGTCTGAAACTTTCATCGCCCAGTACGTCTCTCGCCCGGAAACCAAGAAGAACAGCCATCACTCATCTCTGTCAAGATGAGGCAAGATAATAGCCTCCAATCTTACATCGGCTTCTTCCAAAGCCAACTCGCCAAAGTCCCCAACTTCGGTGAGGACATCTCTGCACTCGTGTTTATCAGCGGCCTGCAAGTCTCTCACCCATGTACAAACATCTTCTTAAGCACATTATCACCCAGATGAGCGAGGTTCTATCCCGAACTCAGTCCTACCTCCAATTGGAAGATGCAATGAAGACTTCATCCAACCACTCTGCGAAGCCTGGCGACCATGGAGGAAAGTCAAAGTCTCCACACGAAGCTTCCGCCCATGCCCAAAAAAAAAAAGCGGGGCAGCCTGCTTACAAGAGACAAGTGCTCTCGATCCTCTCATCAAGTTCGCTCCGAGCCTACAAGCTGGTGGAGCAATTCACTACACTCAGGCTCCCCATCAACAAAGTCTTCAACACCGTCAAGGACCAACCCTAGGTCAGGCGCCCGAAACCCATCCAGTACAACCCCTCGCATCTCAGGACAGAAGAGTATTACTCCTACCACGACAATAAAAGGCACAAATCATCCATTGTCGGAGCCTCCTAAGGTACCTGAAAGAGCTCATCCGTCAAGGTTTTCTCAAGGAATATGTCCTCACACCCGAAGCATCCTCCGGATCCAGACAGCTAACACTTTGCCGCCTACTGAACCACACGCATGCGATCACCCAATACAAGGCATCGACTGATGCGATCATACCTCCCCTAACAGGGCAGCACTACTATCCATGACCTCCCCTATACCTTTCTCATTATCAAATAAAATTGTATTTTGTTCCTAACCATTTTAGGCTACTCCGCTGCTAGGATTCATCCGACTCGGAGTCCAATGCTTGTATATTGCGTCGTGGGTTCCAACCCCGCTTGGGGACGATAATGCAAGCAACCGCCTACGGGCTCCCCTCATCCTACAGGCGAATGTACCCCTAATAGTTTTCCCTCTATCGAGCACAGAACACAATGCCAGCCTACAAGCTGAACGGATCTATAGGCGAATGTACCTCTAGTAATTTTCCTCTACCGGGCGAAGAACACAAACGCCAGCCTATAGGCTCCTCCCACCCGACAAGCGAATATACCCTTGGTAGTTTCCATTTAACAGGCATGGAACACAAACGCCAGCCTGTGGGTGAATAAACCTCTGGCAGTTTCCCTCTGCCATGTCCAAATCGAATCGTCACTCTGTTGCGGGTCCTATACCTGCTCGGAGTAAACACATCGAATCTGTCGATGGGTCGCACCCCCATCTCAGGTCATTACCAAGTTCACAGCTCTATTGATGGGGTAAAACCCCCACTTAATCCCCACTTGTGAACCCAATTCCGCTGCTGGAAAATCCCCACTCAGAAGTGAATGTGAATCCAACTCTGCTGCAAGGATTTCTCCCACTCGGAGGCCAAAAGTTTGCATGTACCACTGATAGGACTACCCTCACTCGAAAATAACATCACAGCCTCGCAGGCTTACCAAGTCACTCCCAGGAAAGACCAACCATACAGATGATAGAGATCAGCACTCCGAAGAGGCGTGATCAATCAATTCTGAAAAGCCAACGATAAAGCAAGCCAGACAAGATCTATACAATCATTTCCATTCCAAAGAAAAACATGTGTTTTATTCTGAAACGTACTTCCATTCCAAACATTTCTTTAAATACATAATCAATTACATCTAACAAGAGTAATACATAGTTCAATTACACTCCTGTGTTTACATTTTTTAAAAAGAAATACAGATGATCCTGATCACGTTGCTACGTCTTGTTGCTACGCCACCCCACCTCCAAATTCCAATAGCATGTCCGCCTGAGAATATCCGTCAAAAGGCACAGCTCTATTGCTCACACCCACTGTCCAAAGTCCCGGAAGAAGATCTGGGAGGTTCCCTCACAAAGATGAGAGATTCTTCAGATGAAAGTTCTCATCTCCGTGTGAAACACGCCTCCAAGGAAGTCAGACCAGAACCACGCTCCTCCACGCAACTCAGAGAGAATGACAAGATCCCCAAAAAGCCCTCCAAAGCCATGTCAACACTTCGAGCTTCAGACAGACTCCGGCAAGACACAAGAGGCATCAGTGTCCAACCAAAATGGAACATCTAAGACACGCAAGAAGGTGAGAGTGGCACATCCCCTCCAAGGTGTTCTGAGGGAGAGATCGGAGCCTCATTGTAAGATGCCACTCACCACCACACTCAGCCGATGAGCCCCCCTTCCTCATACACTCCATCAGGAAAGATCCTCTGACCACCCAGAACGAACCTCACCCCTTAAAATTGGGCGACTCGAAATCAGGACACCTAATGTGACAAAACAGGTTCATCATGATAACTAATATGACGCACCAACCAGGCTCCCGCATGGCAAGAGCCCGACCACCATCTCCTCTACCTTCATCCTCTCTTTCCTTTCTCCATCTGGTGAAGAAGAAAAAAAGAAGACATAGCGACCCATCAAAGCTGAAAAGAGAAACTTTAAAACAAAAAGTTCTTTTGAAGATAGCAGAAATGATTTCCATCTGAGGGTTCCACCCTATTTATAGATGAAAGAGAAGCTGAATTGCCTTCAATTCAAATCTCCAATCTCTGAAAAGTCGATCCACGTCGCAAGGTCTTCGATCAACTGAATCAGCAGAAGGTCAACCGTCATCGTTAAAACACGAAACCCTGCCTCCCAATCTTATGACTCCCGGATTCGAAGGGACAGCCCCAGAGAGATCTAACTGACCGATGCAACAGCTGACAGCCAGTCGTACAACCAGCAAGTAAATCCTAAAGATCTGTATTTATGATTCATGTAACACCCCGATCCCGCGGGTACGGAGACGTTATTGCAACATACATATGCAGGACAGAAACACTCTCACATATGTACGCTAAGCATCAGTACAGGCAAGAATCAGAGTACGAAAGCACAGTGGTAATACATATTTCAATAAAATAGTACAAGCATTGTTATCACATAGTGTGATCCAATATTACATGAATATTACATCACCAGAGAGTACAAAAATATGATTTACATAATGATTTACAAAGTACAAGACTGATAGAAGACCATAAGCAACAAAAGAGAATCTCGAGAGCCGACCAAGAGGGGCTGGAAGAAAAAACTGCGAACAATTTACCGCTGATCCATCACACATTCGTTGTGCTAAAAAGCTCCACGAGAGGGTCTGCTATGATCCAAACTGGGATATGGACATGTAGGTCCAGGGGTTGTCAAAAGCAACCCAACGAGTACGTAAAATGAAGCCAAGTGGCATGCACAATCAAGCATATATGTATCAATAAATCCGAATCGGAAAAACATTTATCGATAACCGTGTCATGAGTTCAAGCATACACAAGCATGCAATGAGGCATCAAGTAAAGCAAATGTAGGCAAAACCAGTTAAACAAGCTCAGATGCGGATTCATGAGATTAGTACTTCGAGGGAATAATCCAAACAGGAAAACCATCATATATACCTTATACCTTATGTCACCATCTTATGAGTTTATACAACCCGAGTTATCTTGAATTATTATATTAGTATTTTATTATTGTACTAACGTGATTCAGGCATGCAAGTCAGGAGATTCAATAACACAGTTATTATTTCAGGCAGGTGATGGGCAAGATAACTTAATCATCCAACAATAGTAATAACAGTATCATTTGTTATTTCAATCATTTCCTTTCAGTGTCCCATACCACTAGTAGTTCATATCGGAGTCCGCACTAGTAGAACTCAATTTCAGAATTTTAATGTAGATGTCATTATCCGGATGAGGAAATGACTCCAATAAGATCCACTCCTGACATTATTATTAGGTAATTAAGTTATATCTGACGTTGGGAGAGATATGTATTTTGGGTTATCCAAAAATAATAATCAGTACCGTCTGATATTTCAATTATTTCCCTATCAGTCTCTCATACCACTGGCAGTCCACATTAGAGTTGGTACACCAGTGGAACTCCCTCGGATCTGATATATTAGTATCAATACGGACGAAGGAGAGACCAGATATCATATGTTCCTAATTTATCATTTATTGGTTTTTAAGTTATTATTATCTTATTTCTCATCTGATTCATATATTTTGGTATGTGTCCTAGCGTCCCAGCACACATACATCCACTTATGGATAAAATGAGTGTTACTGGAAAATGATAGAGGGTATCAACGAACTATATTTAGTGGGTCCTGTACATACCCAGGACAACGGCCCATGGTGTTCAGGCGCTTGCTCGGAACATGCCGCGAGGCAGAATGAAGGGAGAAGGGCTTATTTGTATGCCCTGGTAGTAAGTATATATATAAGGGTGCCAGCACACCCCTGGAACCCTGGAGGCCCTCAGGTAGATTCAAAGATTTTAGTTGCACAACATTCATATACCATTGTAAACACGATCACAAATTGATATCTTTCAGTTTTTTCCATCCCAATGTAAGTTGTTTGATTATTACAAATTAGTTATGGTTATCAGTTTACAAAAAGTAACAGGAATACAGGAGGAACATGAGTGATACAAGAGTACAGGATGTATAACATGATAATAGGTATCAAATCTCCATAAAAGAGATAATCATAAATCAAGCAAGCAACCGGTCAAGCAAAAGTGTTTGGTGTCAAGTGTTGTATAACAACCAGGCACTTACAAGATTATGTCATATCGGAACAGTACAAGAGAACATAACATGCTAGAATAATAAAGAAAACATAACAGCATGTTAGAATAATAATAAGTATTTCAAACTTTTCACAACCATAATTATAATAATAATAGATTAAACTAATAAGAGGCGGGCGAGGATGGGCAATGCTGGACAAGCAAGCAGACTAGCGGGCAAGTGAGCAAGCGAGGTTAGGTAGAGCTGAATGATAAGCAAGCAAGCGAAGCTAAACAGGGTTGGATAGAAGCAGGCAAGCGGGCTAGGTAGGGCAGGCTAAACAAGCAGGCAAGTAGGCGAGTGAGCAAGACAATGGCTGGACAGGCGAGCACGACTAGGCAGGACTGGATAGGTAAACAGGCAAGTAGGCGAGCGTGGCTAGGCAGGTTGGCAGGCAAGCGAGCAAGCAGACCAGCGGAGCTAGGTAGGGCTAGAGAGACAAGAAGATAAGTAGACAAGCGGGGCTAGACATGCAAACAACAAGCAAGCAAGCAAGGTTAGGCAGGGTTGGATAGGTAAAGATACAAGCAAGCAAGCGGGGCTAGATAAGGTTGGACATGTAGACGGCAAGTAGGCAAGCCGGTTAGCCAGGCTGGAGCATAGCTAGGCCGTATCAGCAGTATTTAACGCTAGACACACGGCAGAGCTAGACTCCTGGCAAAACTAACGTACAACGCTAGGTGCTAACCCGCACGACGAAGCTACCGTTCGCAACGAAGCGAGTGTATGAACGTTATGCTAACGTTCACGACGAGCCACACTCGCGGCGAAACTAAATTTTCACGGCGAAGCGAGCGTATGAACACTATGCTAACGCACAAAGCAAAGCTACGCTCGCGGCGCAACTAAACGCATGCGACGAGGCGAGCGTATGAACGCTATGCTATCGCACACGGTGTAGCCACGCTCGCGACGGAGCTAGCTGTAAAAGCGTTGAGTGCTTAGCTCGCCTACGAGCGAGCTAGAAAAACCTAGAGATGTTTAAGTCCGAAAACTGGAGATAGCTCGGAGGCTGAGCCCGAAGGCTAGAGAATAGCCCGAAGGCTGACCCCAAAGGTTGGCACTCGCAAGGAGTGGACAAGAGTGCCTGCACTAACGTTAGTATAACACATGCACAAATATCGCCTACATTATTACAACATAGCCCACAGATACAAGCATCATCTGCATAAATACAACACCATCTACACAGCACAACCTTCGCTACACAATACAACAATCACCCACCAAATATATAATGTCCATCAACACGATACATGAACTCACACGCAAATAATGGTACTCGACCAAAACACCAAAAAGTACTCTCCTAGAAATATCTTGGGCACGATGCTGATCTCCGGGAAAAATCAGAGGCGTTAGCGCGAGGAGAAGGAAAGTGAGGGAATGAGAGAAAGAAATGCAAAGAGAGACAAAGAGAAAGAGAGAGTAATTTTTAGAGCGAGAAAAGATAGAGAAAGCAGGAGAGAGTGTGAGAGAACGTGAGTGATAGAAAGAGGGAGAAGACATGTGAGAGAGAGAGAGAAAAGAGTGGAGAGACAGAGACAGAGAGAGGTATAGACAGTAGGAGAGAGAAGAGAGAAATAGAGAGAGATGGGGAGAGTAAAAGAGAGAGATTGAGTGGGAAAAAGAGGGGGGTTGGCCGACTGGCTAACTGGCCAGGGGAGGTGTCGGCGGCCTGGCTGGCGGCCAGAGAATGGATGGCTGGCAATGGCCGAGCCAATGGAAGTAGGCCGGGGTAAGGAGTGAAGGTAGTAGCGGTTAGTTGGTGGTGATGGTGGTGATGAGTGGTGGTGGGATTGGTGAAGGGTGATGGTGGGGATGGTATTGGAAGTGTGCGTGGTGATTATGGTGGTGGAGTTTGTGATGGATTGGGTGGTTGATGGTGGATGTAGGTGGTGGATGTGAATGAGGGAGTGGTGGTGGTTAGAGGAGGAGGTATTGGGTGAGAGAGGCGATAGGGTGGCCAGAGTGGGGTCCGCCGGTCGGGTGGTCGTAGCGTGGGTGGCCAAAGGAGGTAGCCGGCCGACGGCTAAGGGTGGTGGCCGGCAGTTATGGTGAGGGGGAGAGAGACGTAAGAGAGAGTGAGATTGAAAAGAGGGGGAGAAATGTTATAAATAGTAAGATTTTGGAGAGGGGTGTGTAGGGAAATGGCCAACTATTAGAGAGAAGCAAGGGGGAGAGAAAAGGAAAGAATAAAAGAAAGAAAGAAAGAAGAAGAGAAGAAAGGAGAAGGGGGAGGCGATCTCTAGAAAAGAAAAGAAGGATGGGAAAAAGAAAAGAAGGATGGGAAAAATAAAGGAAAAAGAAAAGAGAGAAAAAAAGAAAAAGGAAAGGAAAGGAAGAAAAAGAAAAAGAAAAGAAGAAAAAAGCCGGGAAAAATCTCGGGACAAGTTCTGGACCCAAAGAAATACAAGAAAAATAAAATAAATAATAATTAATAAATATATTACTCTTGGCTCAAACTGAGCTCAGATCCAAGTCTGGGCTCAGGGCCCTAGGATTGGGCTGGCTCCGGTCCACAGAATATGGCCAAATACCAAATAAAAATATGAAAAAATAGAATAATACAAGCGAAAAAATTAAGACAAATATCTGAATATGTCCCCGGGAATGGGTGTTACAATCCAAATCCTCCCCTGCCCACGAACATTAAGATGAACTTAAGGCATTAAAATATCTCCTACTACTTCGCTCTTCCGACTTCCCATCTGCAAGCTCCGACAAGCGAATGGACAGGGGGCATCTGTAGTAATAAAATCTGACCCCATCCAAGATGGCATGACACGTGCCTCTCACCTTTCAACTCTCTGAAGTACATCTAGGCTCTCCCCTAAAGCCATGCTACTACTCCCGACCTCCTCAAGATCCTCTCTGCTCTGAGGCCTTCTCCGCTCCAAAGATTTAAACTCTTAACCAAGCAGCTCCAGCAACAGATCATCCCTGATCCTCGCCGACAGTTACGCAACCTTGTTATCTTCCACATTCATGATGTGTAACGCCACTCAACGCGGACAATTATAAACAGTGGCAGATTTTCCTTTATGTAATCCCAACAAACTAGCATCACACGATCGCAACTTTTACAATGTGCAAAACATGCAATCACGAAGATCATGCCCATAATTGTCTTCCTTCATGCCAACAACTCAGTCAACTATAAATAAACCTCGTCTAACGAAGAAGGGAAATTTGTTTGGGATTCATCCCCTCATACAGGCCAATTCTGATCATGATAAGAAATCCACACTCAACATCTAGACTCTTATAATCCTTGTAACTTAAGAATTATAGTGAAGTTCTCCTCCCCGTGATTTTTCATAATTAAAGGTTTTCATGTAAAATCATGTATGTCTCTCTTTTCTGTGTTGCGCATTGTTTAAGTGTCCTCCCTCATCTACTACATCACTCGCTTGTGGTGAGAATCGACCGACCGCGATCGATCATTTGAGATGAAAATCACCACCACAATTACATATTCAAAAACATTAAGAAAATCATAAAAAATTACAAGACACATGCCCTAGTTTTAGATAACTCACAACATTTTTTTCAAATTGAACATAAACACAGTTCCATGCCTAATTATTAAGCTACAATCAAGTATCAACTAATAATTGATATTTTATTATTTACAGTATTATTTGGCCAAATATAACTAATCGACTAATTTCAAGCAAAGCGGGTTGGACCCGCTTGGAAGTGGGATCACCCCGCTTAACTAAAAAATAAATTTTAGAAAACAATCAACCTAGGCTGCCCAGGCACAAGGCGGGGTCGCCTAAGCGGGCCCAATCCCATTTAATCGAGCTTGGGCGTTAGCAACGCCGAGGGAGGCCGCCTAGGCCCAAAGTGTAGCAGCTTGTGGCCACCTCCGCTTAGCAGGAGCCTAGGCTAGGGCCTAGACCGATTTTTAAAGCACCAGTTGACTCTTAATGTTAGTTTTTATTTTATGCTCTTGCTTGTTATCAACTTTACTCTATGCTCTTACCTTTTAGTAACTTATTCTTCTTGTCAATTTTATATCATCACTTCATCGGTCATAATTAATCATAAAATTTGTCAATTGTCATAGTTGTATTTTATTCACCCATTAGATTTTACTAGTTTGCTCATATTGATTCTGTTTTTGAATTATTTTTTCCTACTGGTGGCCTTAGGTCATAGAAGCCACATGACACGCTTGGGCAGTGTGAAACCCCCTGGCAGACAAGGCATCATGCTGCATTCTGGAACCTCAGACAGAACAAAGATTACTAGTAGTATATCATTTGATGACTGCATTTGTTAATACGGGTAATACATTGAACATTTCATTCCTGTTAGATTCTTTTTGTTTGTTCATTTACTGAAATATGTATTGAATTATTTTTCCCCATCTGATCGCCTTGGGTACATATAAACCACATAACTCGCATATAGGTGGTGTCATGCTGCATTCTGGAACTCCAATCGGAACAAAGATCAGTAGTAGCATATCATTTGAGGACTGCATTTGTTAACACGAGGAGGAACATATTGAATATGACATTTAATAAAGAAAGGGGGGGAAACAAAAGGTGACCACGTGTTTTGTTCTCAAGAACATAAATGATAGTCAGAACACAAACAAGTAAATTTGCTATGAGTCTTAGGTCTTGAACACTATGAGGATTAACTACCATTAAGAATCACCTACCATATGCTATCAAGACAATGGTTACAACGTGGGTGTCTTACGTCATAGAAAGAGGATGTTTTGGTGATTAATGTCTTCACATAAGCTTGTTGTGACAATGTAAATTGAACTCTTGATTCTCTTTCTAGGATTACATCACATCCCAAGTTGTCTATGCTAAGCTTACAAGCAATAGGAAACAATTAGCATATTTCAAGATATCATGTTATTGTACAATTGGATTGTGAACATTTTTTTTAAAAACACCTAGAGATTGGTTCAGTCTTCAGATCTTTCGTCACATTAACTGAAGGCATCTGAAGAGATATTGGACTTAAAAGTGTTTGTAGCCTTAAGCACTAATAAAAATGGCCTGATCTATAATCTAATACATAATATGTGATATGATTGTACAAAGTCATTCTAAGAGGATAAAAACGGCTGGTAACGCATTAAGATTACAAATAAGGCATTAAGAGCTTATAGATTCTTACAGACAATGTAGTGTTTTATTGTACATAACAAATAGCGTACATCCTACAAATTAATGATGTGCACTGCAGTTAGGAATGGGGACCCCATGGGAAATTCATCTTGAACAAGCATTTATAATACAGGAAGGGATGTGATAATAAAGTTCAGAGAGTAACTGCAGAAATTTTATGGCAGTCAACTAAAGATAGCAGCAGGTTTGTCTTGTGATGAATGATTACATGGATGAATGAAATTTCCAGTTGTAGAGATTGATTGACAGCCTTTTAGACAGATATGAAAATAACTGAAGTTCAGACTACAACAACAGTTTGTCAAATCAAAAAGGTAAAAATAGCATCCAGACATACTAACCACTCATCGCACAAATGTAAAACCCGCTCTTGGCCGCTTCTTTCATTTAATAAGCGAAGGACCTAAAACAGAAAAGAAAAATATAGTACTATGTTTATCGGACTCGGTGATCAATTAATCTAAAATGGATATGATGGGAACCTTGAATGGATGCTGAATGCACTTTGAATCCACAGTTTTATGCTTTTCAGAGACCTGTAACAAGGGTTAAAAACAATGAGATCATGATAATCAAGCAACGATGTGCAATTACTCAAGCAGAAAAATGAATAGTAGAACTAGACCTCCAATACAAGAAAACTTTCATCCTTCAAGTCAATGTCGGCCCTTTTTGGAACGTTGACCACATTTCCTTGTTTAGGGTCACTGTGGTTGCCTATCTTGCCATTACAGGTAGCTTGATTGTCACTCGAGTTTAGATTAGTGGGTTCTAAATCATCTGTTATTGCATCTTCTACCTGATCTAAAAGTTCAAGCAGTTGCTAGAAAGGAATACAATAAAATTAACAACAGAAACCTTGATATCATTCCAAGATCATAACGTGTGAAAAGGATTAAATGTGTTTATGCCAAACCTTCCGATACTGTCGAGTTGCAGGCTGGTCTAAAACTCCATTACTAGGAAACCAACTTGGCAACTGCATTCAAGCATAGGTGGTCAGCTTCTACAAAACAAAAGGAAAAATGAAGGTTGATCTAGAATTAGCACCTGACTGGGGCTATAAGGCAAAGAGGGGGGAGTCCGAAATGGACTCTTAATCTCCGCCGAAACAAGAGAATCGAATCCACAATTATTCCCTCGTCCATTGTGAACCTCAGTCTCTGGAGCAGAAATTCTTCCTGATGATGTCAAAGACTTATCCGATGCTGAAGTGGTTGGAGAAGAAAGCCACTTTTCCAACTTTCCCACTGAGAAAGAAGAGCTCTGTGGATTTAAAGGATTGATCAGGAATATAAAATCCTTCAACAAACTATCTTTGGGCAAATTTTAGAGGTAAAATAAAGTCCTACAAACTCCTAGAAAATGTTTGCTTGAAGAGACCTCTTTGGGGAAATTAACCCAATTCAGCAAAAATTAGCCCAAATTGAATGAGATGACGCTTTCAATAAATTAATTTTCAGATATTAGGGCAAAAAGTAGGCATACAGACTCCAATTCACTTAAGTGTTCATGAGAAAACTCTTTCAAGGAGCTGAAATTTAGAAAGACAAATGCAAACTAAACCTTCAGAAATAAATAAATCGGCAAGACGAATCTTTCAAGAAATTAACCTTGAACTATTAGAATTAAAGTTCCAAGTAGTAGACCTGATTCTCAGAACATGGATGAAGAGTGGAACCCATCAGCCTTGGATGACCGGAGAAAACTTTCACCATCCTCGGAAACTGCTTCGAGGTGAGCGATTTCAACCGCTCATTCACTGGAGAGATCTTCCATGTAATCTCATCGCCCCCATCATCTTGACTTTGCTTGATCAACTATTTCAACCATGACATCAAAAGGATAAGAAATTAGAAGCAAAGAATAAGCAGGGAACGGGAGAGAGCGAAAGACTCACCATTCCAGGAGAGAACTTGAATCGCTTGCGGGGGACCGATTTGGTGATCTCCGGCGAGATCGGGGACGAGCCCTCCTCGACATTGGCGGAGGTGGCGGCCGTATCAGTCGGATTAGGGTTAGGTTGGCGTTGGGGTTAGGGTTTTGGGGGGTGGAGGAAGAGGTGGAGTTGGCCTGAGTGTGGCGCTCGAAGAAGTGCTGGATCCCGAACTTGGAAGGCTGTGACTGCTGAACTGTCTGATTCGATTTCTTTGAAGAGGACCTCTTGCGCGGAGCCATGGGAGGTCGAACTAGGGCTAGAGTTAGAGTTAGGGTTTCATTGAAGAAGAGAAAGGGGTAATGGATCTTGAAGGAAGGAGAGAGGGTGGAAGACACAGGCGAAATGAAAATTTTCCCGCCCAGATGATTGGGAGCACAATTTTCGGTCTGATTCCGTGCAAGCTATATTGCTGCGAGTTTTTTGTGCAACTGACGCGGATATTGACGCGTGTTCGCTAGGAAACTGGTTTTACTTTCATCTGAGATAGGGGTGAGCATCGGTCGGTTCGGTTCGGTTTTTGCTAATTTTTACAAAACCGAATCGAACCGATTAGACTTAGTAACCGAACCGAACCGAATCAACTCAATTCGGTTCGGTTTTTCGGTTTTTTCGGTTAGGTCAATATATTGCCATCATTTCTTACATTTTTTAATCACCATTATATTATCATCCTTTAATATTATAATCTCAAAAATTCATTACCCAAATTAGAAATAAGAAAAAGATTTTAAGCTTAATGTGAATTGAAAATTTCATATTCTAAAACTTTTACACCGTATTTGAGCTCTTATATCAAAACTCATATAATTATTACTAACTTTTAATGATAAGAATAAAAAAAAGAACTATATTAATATAAATATTATTCTCAATTGTGATGGTGTACTTAATATTGCTTTCATATATTCAACATAAAAAAGATGGTATTACTAAAACTAATGAGATAAGCTTCCACTAGTTTTTATTATGAACTATATGATTCACTAAATTGAATTTGAGTAGGTTAATATATAGAGTGAGAAATTCGGTTCGGTTCGGTCTATTCGGGTTTTGGAACACAAAACCGAAACCCGACCGAATTAGAGCAGTTCGGTTCGGTTCGGGTTTCGGTTTTTGGTCGGTTATTTCGGTTATAACCGAACTCTGCTCACCCCTAATCTGAGATACCCCGAGGGCCCGAATTGAGGGTGTTGAACAAAAACTTTTAATAAAAACATACGTGTATAGCACGTAAAATTCTAATTATCAATTAATCTGTTTTAATCATCGCAATTAATTAACTACTAATTGTAATTAATAGATAGCTAATAAATTAAAAAATAATTAAAGGAGTGGACCCACCCTCTCCCCACCGCCGCCTGGTTTGACGGCTACGACGCAGAGGATGAGGGAGAGGAAGGGGACCCACCCTTCACCCTTCTCCTTGTCGCCACCAGATCTGGCGGCGACGATGGGGGGGGTGATCCTGCGCCCCCCCCCCCCCCCCCCCCCCCCCCCCCCGCCCGATCTGGCAACGAGCGGAAAGAGGAGAAGGGGTTGGCCCGCATTGTCTCTCTTCTCTTCCTCGTTGTCGCCAAATCTGGTGGCAATAAGGAGAAGGGGGAGGGGGGCCAATCCTCCCCCTCCTCTATCGGGTCGATCAAATCGAGCGGCCAGGGCAAGGCGGGAGGAGGGGATGGGTGTGGGCCCCACCTCTCCCTCCTAATTGATTAGTTAATTGTTTTTTAATATTTAATTAATTATAATATTTAAATATATATATAATTAATTGATAATTAGAGTGTTATGTTATATATGTGTTTTTATTAACTGCAAAATTGACAGAGGGTCTGTTTGGTTGTCGTAATTGGCCGTAATTCGTAAGTCACAATTAGTAAAATTACAATTGTAAATGAATTATATACATGTAAGTTTTACGGTGTTTGGTTGGTAATATAAAGTTGTAAGTGAGAAAGTGTATTGTGTTTTATGGTTTTTAGTTGTCAAAATGTAAGCCGTAAGTGAAAAAGTTGACCACAAAATTAACTATTTAGTGATTTAAAAAGTTTAAATATTGCAAATAAATACTAAAAATGTCTAAATATTAAAAAAAATAATATTAACATAAAAAATTAATACAAATTTGCATGACCACAAAATTAACTATGAGTGAGATGTAAGTGAATAATAATTGAGTTGCAAGTGAGTAGTAGTTGAGTCACGTAAGTCTTTTACGAATTATGATCCAAACAAATACTGTAATTATAATTGAATTATAAGTCATTTATAAATTACAACTTTAAATATTTTTACAACGAAATAAACAGCGCAGGGTAACTTCCGGGGGGCAATCTACAGGTCGCGCAACACCCCCGACAGCAAGGGAGGTTTTGCGCAATTTATTCATTTTTAAATGCAAACCTGATGATCTCATTAGTCGGACAATAGATGCTGACATCTGACAGCAAACGGCGCGTAGCCGAAGGCCCAAAGCCCTAGCCGGGCCCGCATGCTCTGGGGTTCCCACAAATTGTCCTTTCTTTTCATTTTTTTTCCTTTTTTTTTTTTTTTTAAACACGGCTACAGTTCGGCTTCGAAATTTAAGACATCCCCTGACTCAATTTGTGCTTTCGTCACTAAACGATATGTCACTGGAAAAACAAAAGGTTAAATATTAGTCGGATTTTAACTAATAGAGGCATCTCCAGTGAAGGCAAAAATAAAATGAAAATAATAATAATAATAAATGTCAAGAACATAAAAAGAACTAATCTAATCCAACTATTGCGGAAGTCCTAGCCATGACGACTAGTCAAGTAATCACGGGTAATTTGGAATTTATTGAAGCAAAAAAAAACAAATGAGTAGCTTTTGGTAAATGTATTGAACTTAGAGCATGCTTCGTTATTGTAATTGAAAAGAAAAAACAAAGATAGGAAAAAAGAAAGGAATTAGTTGTCATGCTACGGGACACTCCTTTCCTAGTAAATTCCATCCGATTTCGGATTTTTTTTGGCTCGGAATTGGCTCTTTTCAAGTTCCACTGTAATGAGCTTGGAGGGGCATTTTTGCTGTGGCCCACTCATTTTTCCTCTTTTCAAAAAAAAAAAAAAAAAAATGAATGAACTATGAAAACTTAGCTCGCGGTATCATTGTAGCTTTCTAAATCAATGTTTCCTCGCTCACCAGATAGACTCTTAGGGGTTATTTTTTTTTGGCATTTTATGGTCACGTAAATCCCACTTACAGCCCATTTACAACACAAGCAGTTAATTTTTTTGACATGCAAATCTGTTAATTTTATGATCACGTAAATCCCACTTACAGCCCATTTGCAGCACAAACATTTATTTTTTAGGCATGCAAATCTGTATTACAGACGATTATTTTAATTAGATTAATGTTTTTTATTAAATTAATCTTTTAAATTATGAGATTTTTTCTAATTATTAGATTAATTATATTATTAGATTAAAGTTTTTTATTAATAACTTAATAATTTTTATGCATTTAATATTTAGTATATTTATTTTTTATTTTTAATATTTTACTTATTTAATATTTAATATGTTATATTTTAAATATTAATTTATTTTTAATTATTTAATATTTAATATGTTATAATTTTTAATATATTTATTTTTAGTATTTATTGGAATTATTATTATTATTGTTGGCATCTTAATTTTTTTAATTTAATATTATATTTAATTATTTATTTACTTAATACTACTTATTTAATACTTAATATATTTACTTTTACTTTTTAAAAATTTTATTATTTATTTATTATATTGTGTGTTTTAATATTCATTTTAATTTTTTAATTTTTTTAATACTAGAATTTTTTTAAAACTATAACTTTTTTCAGATTGGAACATTTTTTTAGAACAACTTGTAAAGTATTAGTCAATTAGAACCTTAATTGAAACTAGAAGTAGATTTTTTCTAGATGTTAGTCAACTGTAACTTTTAACTAAAATTGAAACTTTTTTTTTGAAGTGTTTATTTTAATTAGAATTGGAATTGTACTAAAACAAAAATGTTCCACTTTTTTGTTCCATTATATAGAAAAAAAATGTCCCACCCTTAAAAATTGTTCCTGCTTTTTCACGAAAACCATCCATTGAAGCTAGAACCTTTTTCTCCTCTATGTCTCCTTGTCCTTGCTTTTTCACGAGAACCATCCATTAAAACTAGAACTTTTTTCTCCTCTATGCCTCCTTAGATGGATCATTTAATAATTATTACTGTTTAACTATTAGTAACTAATTTTATTAGTAACTAATATTGGTAATATCTTCCTAATGTATTAATATTTTTATTATTTAATTGTTAAAAATTAATAAATGCTATTTGTTAAGTACCACTGCAGTAGCGTGGTGAAGTTTTTTTTGCAATATGCATGAGGTCTGCGTCCAAATCTCACTTGCGCCATGTTGTGGCCTGTTTTCAAAAAATTTTAAAAATAGTTTTTAAATCTGGCTGGTTTCTGGTTAAATCTTGTTAATATTTTATGATAATATATTAATAGACTTTTTTGATACAATTGATATATTTTTTTAATGTTAATTAGGAATGATTAATTGATTTTTGATGACTTAGAAAATTTTAAATAAATTAAAAAAGTGAAAGAAACTAAAACCAGCTTAGATTACTAGCCCATGTCTGATTCAAATAAAATGCATATTTGATATTTAAATATATTTAGCAAAAACTCTTGCATAAATTATTCGTTGTACTCATTAGATATGTCATTATTATATGAGTTATGTCACTTACTTATATGAGTTATGTCACTTACTTATATATAATGAAATATATATATATAGTGAAATATAAGAGAGTTGTTAAAAAAAATTGAATTATAAGCACCCTTCCTTCCTTAAAAAGCGGGTTAGAAACTCTTAGAATCAATGGTCAAAACCTTAATTCGAGAACTGTGGAATAAACAAATTGTTCGCAAACAGTTCATGTTCAGCTTGTTATTGAATTAGCTCGTTTGTGACTCGCTTGATTAATAGACGAGTTATATCAAGCTGGGCAGATTTTTTAAAATATCATACATAAACTTGGTTGTACATTCCAACCGGAACCTATCCTGAACATGTGGCTACATCATCAAATATTCTAAAAAATATTTCACATTTTATTTCTAAATGTCCTAAAAAAGTTCCAATTGTTTTAATTTTCATTGATTATTCACCAAAGTTTCACTTAAAAAAGATCTAGTTCCATAAAATATTCAACCAAATTTTAGTTTTAAAAATAGTTCTGGCTGACGAATTTGGTCTAAAGAACTCGAGACTCTAAACAAATGAACATCAAAAACAAACTGCCTTGATAGGGATGGAGATTGTGGGGTCCAAGGAACAAGACTTTGTAAAATCATCCATGAACATTTTAATTGTGCACAAAACTCTTGAGAATTCTAAATGCAATTGTAAAATGCAAGAATTAAATATTGTTTTATATAAAAAATCAACAGACCAAGAGGTTTTATAGCAGACCACCAAAGCCTTTTCTTTTCTTAACTTCTTCTTTTCTTTTGGG
This sequence comes from Agave tequilana, assembly GCA_038442645.1. Classification (NCBI taxonomy): domain Eukaryota; kingdom Viridiplantae; phylum Streptophyta; class Magnoliopsida; order Asparagales; family Asparagaceae; genus Agave; species Agave tequilana. Next base: position 68,874 of record JAVJIF010016633.1, read on the forward strand.
GGTTTTTGGATACTTCGACATTTTCATATTTTGAGATTAGCCCCTCAAAATTTTCAAATTGCTAATTAGTCCCTCAAATATTATAAGTTACTCAAATTAGAACCGTTGTCAATTCTTCCATCCAAAATTTTGACACTTCCAAAAGAAAAAATTCAAAATAACTCTCCAACCGCTCTATATGATGTTTAACCTGTCGATACTTCCAAAAGACAAGTCACATATAATATAACAGACAGTTCAAACTAAATCAAAAGTGACTAGCTTCGCGCAAAAGCTTTGGAGTGATAGCCTCGCAACAACCTCGTAGTAAGACTAGCCCCGCATGGAGTTTTAGCCTGGTAGTAAGGTTAGCTCCGAATGGAGCTTTACCTCGCAGCAAGGCTAGCTCCCGATGGCGCTTAAAGCTTTAGCCTCGCCTGTTTCAAATCTCTGAGTGGGATTAGTGAGGTAACCCCTACTACATTAGTGGGGTTAATGTCCACTTTAAATAGACAGTTACCCCTCTATCTCCCGATTAAAGGGAGACAATTAAGAGGGATGTGGCCCTCTTAATAAACTCAAATGTTATTACAGGCTCGCATGCGAGCCTGCATAGCTTCGCCTGAAGCTTATTAGGCTCACGCAAAGCCTATGTTAACCTCGCGCCCGGGGCTACCCAGACTGTTTCAATCTCGCTAGTTTCTTGTAATACCTCTATTTCATAGTACATGATTTAATAATATATATTAGTATTTTAATATGTGTAATATCAAATTATTATTATTTATTATGTAAGTTATTATTACAAATTGTTATTAATTACTGTTACCATTAAATATTTTGAATTAATTTAATTATTATAACATGTCATTAGTATTATTACTATTGCATTTCCATTTTTCCCAAGCTCACGTCTAAAGCCTACCTCTATTTCTTTCCTCATTTTCTCTGTACTTAAAACCAAACCCAGCCCATTTCAATCCCCCTATATAACTCTCTCATTTCCCTAATTAACTAAACCCCAACCCTAAAAATCCTAAACTAATCTCTCCTCTCCATCTTTCCATCACAGTAGCTAACCATCGCAACCCCTACAACCAGCGCCCATCACCATAGTAGCCACCGCCCTGCTCTCCATGCTCACCCACCTTGGCCTCTTCTCCCCCACACCACCAGCGACCCTTCCTCTGCCGCCAACCATCATGGCCGCCTCCGAACGTCGTCGCCATCTCGAGTCGAGCACGCACCTGAACTTAACCCCCCTCCTTATCTACTTCTCCAAGTCCTCGGCCTGTCGCCCATGCAACCGCCTCCCTCCTACTTGTGCCAGCACTGCAGACTGTCTAAAAATCACTGAAGATAAATCATCAGAGAGCAGAGTCTGTACTCCAGACGCAAGGCTAATCAGAGTCACTCGTGCAATGTCGAAACGCAGAGCTTGAAGCCCACATCTCTGTTGCACTGTAAGGGCCAAGACGCAGAGCTCGAAGCCCGTGTCTCAGCCATCTATGCAATACCAAGACCCAGAGCTCGAAGCCCGCATCTAGTAAGGTTCGAAGTCGGCATCCAACAGCACTATAATATCAAAACGCGAGGCTTGAAACCCGTGTTTCAACTGTAGAGAAGCCCTGTGTTTCAGTTATAACTGCCCTCATTACCATGTCAATTACTGCTCATGTAATGAGAGAGTTAACCCCCATCATGGTGATTTTTTAGGGGACAGTTTTACCCTAAAAACCTATAAATAGCTTAATTTGCTATTGAAGTGGGGGAGAATTTTGGGGGAATTTAGAAAATTTGTCAGAATTTTGATCAGAATTTTCAACAGAGGAATACTCACAGAGAGTTAAACTCTTCTACCAACTTGCTTAGTTTAACTTTTTTTTCCGAGTCTCTTTGAGATTTTATCTGGACAGGAGCTGTGCTACTCCGTCTATAATCTGAAGAGAAGGTTCCCAGAAGACACTGACGTTCACCGGGTCAACCAAAATAAGATTCACTTTCCATCGCTACATCAAGAACCCAGCTTTAAACAAAGAGAATATTTGAGCTTGAGTGTCTTCTCTCTCTTGTAATCAGAATTTTTTGAGATTGTTGTAATCTCATTTATTTAAGGAAATTTTACTTAAACTTCTCCTTAATTTTTTCCCAGTAAACAAGAGATGGTGACTCCGCTGGGGACTACTTTCTTTACTGACGAGCAAGTTGTGGCGCAAGGTGATGTCATTTTCATGGAAAACTGGTCGAGTCACTTATCGTAGAATTTGACTAGGCAAAGTATGAAGAGTTCCTCTCTTCTGGCTCCAAGAGCCCCAGGACACGGCAGTACCGCAAGATCTCCTCAGAGATTCACTCTCGGGTCCCTTCGGAGACTTCTCCAAACATGGCCTGTGCAAAGAGCGTCATTGCTGGCCACATCACACGCAAGGCCCGCGTCAACACCTTCCACGAGATCCGCGAGGCCAACGTTGTTGAAGGTCAATCCAGCCATGCTATTCCTCTTCCTCAGCTCTAGGTTACCGGGGCTTCCTAACAGTCCGTAAAGCATAACCAGAATGCTAAACGTCGACAACAGACGCAGGAAGCTGGAACAATTATCTGTCCAACAGATATTAAACGCAAGGCTCATGTCTGCGTCTCTTCTGACCTACGTCAGACGCGTGATGTCTACATTTGGAGACCAAAACGCGGAGCTTGAGAAGCTCGCGTTTCTGAGGCCTCACCTCCCAGATGCAATGTTCAGCAACACGAGGTTCGTGCCTTTTCTCAGAGGCACGAGACCCACACCTCTACGACAAAATTCGGGACTTATAAAGTCTATGTTTTCCAAGTGTCGCTAGACAAACGAGACAATCAGCAACGCGAGATCCGCGTCTCTTCTCAGCAGAGGCACGAGACCCGCGTTTCAAAGCTAAAACGTGAGAGCCGCGTCTGTTCTACAGAACGTGAGCACCGCGTCTCTGAACACTGTTTCTTAGATTTGCGATGCAAGGTTAGCTTTCAGAAGTTTGTCATATTCAAGTAGATTCAGGATCGTCTGAAGTTTGTCATATTCAAGTTATCTGTTACCGACCTGTGATAATGGAAGCGATCCAGTCGGAAGTCAAGAAGTTTATAGACTCCAGTTTTAGCATGGAAGAACACTACTCTGATTGGGTAGCCAATATCGTCCCCGTCACCAAGAAGAATAGAAAAATCCGAGTTTGCATTAATTTTCGTGATCAAATGAGGTGTGTCCTAAAGATGAGTTTCCCCTTCCAATCACGGATGTCATGATTGACAACACGTGTAGGTTTGAACGGATGTCCTTCATGGATGGATTCTCGGGATACAATCAAATTAAGATGTACCCTGACGATGAGAAGCATACATTCTTTAGGACACCACTGGGGGTGTGTTGCTATACTGTCATGCCCTTGTGCGGCGCCTCGATCCCGCGGGTACGGCGACGCCACTGCGACGTATATACGCAGGTCAGAAATACCCTCACGTATATACGCTAAGCATTAGTACAGGCAAGAATCAGAGGCGGAAGCACAGTGGTAATATACATCCAACACAAAATAGTACAAGTACATGGTTATTACAAAGAGTGATACAATATTACAGGAATATTACATCACCAGAGATATAAAAGTACAATACATGAAGAGATATACATAACAAAAGCTGAGAAATGCTCACGAGCAGCAAGAGGGACCTCGGGAGCCAAACAGGAGAAAAACTGGGAGGAAGAACTACTGTGATGCCCAAACTTCTGCTGCACTCTGACCACCACGGGAGGATTCGCTGCGCGCTCTGATCAGCTACATCCAAGCCACCATGATCCAGACTCTAGAATCTGTACATAAGAATCTATGGTTGTCAGACGCAACCCTGTGAGTGCATATATAAAGCCAAATGGCGTGCATAACAAGTACATGTGTACAAGAAAGGTGTACCGTGAATATAAGCATATACGAACATGAAATGAGACAGTAAGTAAAGCAACTACAAGAAAATCAGTTATATAAGCGCACATTACCAATCCGTGAGGTTAGTACGTTGAAGGAATAATCCAAATAAGGAAACCCTCATATATATATACCCTATACATCACGTCACTGTAATCTGAGTTTATATAACCTGACTTTGCCTTCACAATATACTAATGAAACAGTATGGAAGCAATTAAGTAATCCTACAAGATAGCACATGTCTAAGTGGTGAGCAGTATAAACCAAGAGTATAGCTAGTCATATATCAGGAGCAGTTGTTATTAATTTATTACGACTTATCTGATTTGTATACGTCGGTATGTGTCCCATCCCACATACATCAGCATACAGACCGGAGAGTAAGTTATTGAAAACTGATGGAGATCGACGAATCATGCTTAGAATGGGTCCCGTACATGCCTGGGACAATGGTCAAGGAGTATCCAGTGCTGAGCCGGAACGTACCGCTAGGTACCGGGGACTTATTGTACGCCCGAACAGGAATAGGATGTCACCGTCCTACAGGAATAGGCCCAGGGGCTTATGGTACAACCGACAGACAAGGGAGTAGGGGTGCCAGTCCACCCCAGCAGACAGGGAGTAGGGGTGCCAGTACACCCCACGGAAACACCTAGTGGCCTCCAGGTCGAATCCAAGTATATGGCCGCGCGACACTATAAGACCATCATAAACATGGGACTATATCGGTACTCATCAGTTTCTCCCATCCTGGTGTAAGTTGTCTACTTATTATAATTTGTCCAGTAATAATGTCCACAGGATATGCACAGTAATCTATATTCATGGTTATCCTATCACGGGGGGTCAACAGGAGTATAATATCAAGAATAATGTCAGGGGCCTCCCTGTTTTAGGGGTTCAAGTATACAGGAGTTTAGGAGTACAGGATACTAAATATATGGTAATATATAATAATCAAGTCCCCGTAAAAGTGATAGCCATGAACATGTCATATACTATACAGGTATCTTGGGTGGTAGTGTCCGGTCAAGAGTCACGAGTCAAGTCCAGGAATTTGTACCACATGAAAGCATATCATATACCGGGTGTCAGGAGCAGGAGTCAAGTATGTCACATCAAGTACCAGTGTCGGGTATCATGTGTCAAATATAGCATGGCAAGTATCAGTGTTGTAACGCCCCAATCCCGCAGGTACGGGGACGTTATGGCGACGTACATACGCAGGGCGGAAACCCTCACATACGTACGCTAAAGCCTCAGTACAATAATAACCTCCATATAGACATGGGTCCCAGCATGAATAAGTACAAGAATACCTGCAGAAAGAGGTCAGTGATCATAACAGATATGAAAAATAGGGATAAATGAGATAACAGAAATAAATTACCAAGATACCTATAAAGAGTCTTGATGAGGAATCTCCTATGTGACTCCAAGGCACTATAGTAGCTCGGATCTCCAACCTGGGCACGCAAACCCAGGGTCGTCAGAAAGCGACCTAGTGAGTGGTAAAATGAAGGAGGCAGTAATATATACAATAGTAATACAAGCACGATACTAATATATAATACATAATGTGGGACTAGTGATACCATATAATAAAGATATCATAAGCGTAGAAAGATAAATATGTAAGCAATAGAAATATATGTACAGGTCATCTTTTAATTACCATCACTATCTAGCCGGTTATTATTAGGTCATGTCTATAATCATATCCAGTTTATAGAATATATAATGTTATCTAGTGATGACGAGTGTACATGCTAGTGGTGCTGTGATAACAGTGAATGCAGATGGGCATATGCTACCTAACCAGTATCCGGTGTAGTGCATAGATAGTAATGAGGTATGCAAGATATATAAAAATAGAATATATGCACATATGCATGAATAGTATGCTACTACAGAAAGTGTAACATGTATCGGGTAAAGTAATAAATAGACGTGTAACATGATATCGGATAAATGATCAGGTACACAAGAAGTACGACTATACAATAGAGAACATGTATCAGGTAAGGAACAGTAACAAGTACAACTATACATGTGGCGGCAGGTCATGTCAAAGTCATGTCATTTATACAATATAGTAGCGATCAGTACCACCTGCTATTTTAATTACTCTCTTCCAGTGTCCCATACCACTGGCGGTTCATACTGAAGCCCGCACCTCAGTCGAACCCATCCGGACACGGCCTACGGGTACCATTATCCAAACGAGAGAGTAACCAAATAACAAATGTTCCCGATGTCACTATCTGTATACTATTTTATTATGTTAATTGGAAACCCATGGTCGAGGAGTTCTTATCGGGTGGATGTATCCCGTGCATACCCGGGATCACGGCTTTAAACAAGCCCCTGGCTGCCAGGACCAGGGCCCTCCGCTAAGAGGGGAGCATGAATCAAGTAACAAGAGCTCATGGAGCAATTTGGTAGGCATCCTCCTACCGTCCCCTGCAGTGGGAAAACAATATGGATCCAGTACATCACCCGATAAGATCTAGTCAACCGTCAAGTCTCCCCCATACCCAAGTTATCATTATGATCTGATATGTCAAGTATACGATGTAAGAAGAACAGATACAGTACATGATACGGGTAACATGATAACTGGACCAGAGCTCTGTTGATAGCGTAGCACCATGTAACGGGAAACGGGAACAATATCACATGAACAATATATCATGAACAAGATACCATGAATAATATACCGGGAAACGGGAACAAGAGATGTGGGATCCCCACATATCGCATATCAATATCATGCATGTCCAGTTATCGGGAAATCCATATCAGTAACAGGAAACAATCATATATCATGAATACGGGAACATGTAACAATAACACATGTAATAAGCATGGTGATCCATATGACAAGAAGATAGAAACATCATAGGCATGTGTAACTGTAACATGTAAGCATGACATGAATGTGTATGATGATCATGCAAAGATGGATGATCATGTTAATATGAAATGCAGTAGTCTGTGCAGTGACATGCCGAGAAGCCATGTATCGAGGATAACAATACATGACATAACGGTATTTCGTGAAATGGTGTCACTACGTATCGGTGGGTTATGCCTACGAAATAACAAGTGTGCCGTGTCATAGTATCTGTGTAACATGCACAGCCATAACAGTGGTCAATATCTACTATCATGTGCAGTGTACTACAGAATCCGTATAGCCGTAAGCCTGTGTAGCACTAGTACATGTAGGAACAGTAGTCGACAGTATCTTATAGTAACGGTGTCTAGTATGCATGTCTAGTACCAAGGTAATGTCATAGTGTATCTGTGAATCAGTATGCAGTAACGCTACTGTGATACGATACATGATATGATAGTGTCTAAACATATGGTGACATGGTGTGCCGGATGTCAGTGATCCATGAACATGACCTAATAGGTATCCAGTGTTACACTCTACGTCTATTAGGTATCCGACATACTTAAGTACAGTGTTTATTACAATGTTTTAATATGGTGTACCAATTAGGATTTACCGGTAATCATAAAGCAATCAAATTCAATTAATAGACTAACAAGATAATTTATAAAATAAAACACTCACAAATGGTCATGGGACAGTAGCTCTCGTTCTCACGATCGCAATGGATCCAGAATCGTCCAAATCCGAGTCCGGATGCTCCCGATATCGCCCGAATATGAAAAGGAATAAAATGGGTTAATTATGTAAATAAAAATACGAAATGCAAATACTGAATTGGACAAGGGGGTTTTCAGCAAATTTACCTTTAATGGGTTTGGATGCGGGTCTAAAGTTAACGGGTCGGGTCCAGATCCATAACCCAAACCCATTAACTTAAGTTAAATGGGTTATAAGGTTAACGGGTCGGGTTAGAGAAAGTATTGGGTTTTGGGTTTCAAATAACCCAATGGGTTATTGGGTTCACACCCATTTAAGGGGTGTGAACCCATAAAGGAGGCGGCGGCAGCAGCAGCTTGCTGCTGCTGCTCCCGCGCGGCTGGCCGGCCAGCCCAGCTGGCCGGCGGCGGCGGTCGGCTTGCCGGCGGCGATCCCGGCCGCCGGCGGCCCTGAGTGTGAGAGAGAGAGGGTGAGGGAGAGAGAGAGGGAAAAGGGGAGAAAGGAAAAGAAAAGGAAGAAAAAGAAAGAAACAGAGGAAGAAGAAGAAGAAGAAGAGGAAGAAAAGAAGAAAGAAAAAGTTTAAATAAAATATTATTTAATTATTGGCCCAATTTGACCAGTTCCGAACGATGCTCAAAAATTACAGAAAATAGAGAATATTATACTGAGACATAATATGAAGACGGTTTGAAGATATTCGATCCGTTTGCAAATTAAAAATCCCGGAGTGTCTCGCCGATACGGGCGACACCGATTTGGCCGGATTTTCGATAAATTCAGAAAATTCCCCAAAAATACCCGAACGTAGAGAATCCAATTCTAAGACACATGGTGAAAGCGGATTATCAAAATACAACTCTATTTGTGAATAAAAAGAGTAAAGCAATTATCGGTATCGGTCGACACCGACTCCGGAGATTTTCCAAAATAATGCAGAAAAATTCCAGAAATCTTGAAAATCTAAAATATTAGAAAATGATTTTTGAAACTGAAATCAGTTCAATCGGAATACCACGGAGGTCAAATCAATTTTGTATGTCGTATCGCGTACCGATACGGTGATACGTACACCGGGAAGAAGGGGGTTACAAGTGTCAAATATAGCATGACAAGTGTCGTGTCAAATACCGTGTGCCGGTGTAAATACCAAGTGCCGGTGTCATAAATCATATATCAAGTGTAACATGCCAAGTGTCAAGTATAACATGTCCAGGGTCGGGTAAATACCGAGCACAACATCATATATTAATTCGCATAGCATGATATCATGTATTAAAACTACAGTAACAAGTGCTAGGCATGCTAAAATATCCACATATCAATTCTAAGCTATAAATACAAGAGTTTATTTTTAAGTGTATTAAAAGCACTCGCCTGAAACCGGGGTGAAATACCGGTTAAAAATCCAGAAATTCGGCGATCCGCACGAGAAATCCACTAGCCCATAGTTGTATATTAAAATATATAATTATAAATAAATATATATATATATATTAGAGAGGGAATGAGAGAGGAGAGAGAGAGAGAGAGAGAAGGTTGTAGGAAGAAGAGAGAGAGAAAATATGGTGTTTTTTAAAAGGGAAATAGGAATTAAAAGAGAAGGGGGTAGGGTTGTAATTAAAGGGAAGTAATAAGGGAATGAGGGAAGGGGTATTTTAGGAACGAGGGAAAGTGAGTTCTTATTTAGGGAATGAAATGAAAAGAAAGAAAGAAATAATGAAAGAAGAAAGAAAGAAAGAAAAGAAAAAGAAAAAGAAGGGAGGGGGTTGGCCGGCGGCCTTGCGGTGGCGGCACCGCCGACGTGGAGGGCCCGCGCGCGCATGCCCCCGAGGAGGAGAGAAGGGGTGATTTGTGGTGGTTGTTTGTGTTATTTGGTGTTGATGAAGGAGGTGGAGGTGGAGGTGGTTGATGGTGGTGGTTATGGTGGTTGTGGTGATGATTGGAGGTGATTGGGAGTTAGAGGAGGAGGAGGAGGTGATGATGGGATGTTTGGAGTGGTGGAATTGGTGGAGGTTGAGGTGAATTTTGGAGGAGAAAGGGTGGTGGTGGTGATGGGTTTTATGGTGAAATTGGAGGTGGTGGGAGGTTGTTGGAGGTTGAAGGAGGTGGTGGAGTGGAGAGAAGGTGTTGGGGAGTTGGTTGGCCGGCCTAGGAGTGGCGGGCGGCGGCGGTGGTGAAGGTGGAGATGGCGGCCATGGATGGGTGCGTGAGTTGGTTTTTGGTTTTGGTTGAAGTGTTGGAGGGGATGAATTTGGAATTAAAAAGAGAATGAAGGAAGGAAGAGTTTAATAGAGAATGAAAGGGAAAAAGAAATGATGAATGGGGGATGGAGATTGCTTGCTGCTGCTGGTGGAGTTGCAGCTGCTATTGCGCTGCGTTTGCAGGGTATGGAGGTTGGAGTGTTGGGGAAGAAAAGAAGAGAAAAAAAGAAAGAAAAAGAACGGAAAAAGGGAAAATTTAAAAGAAAAGAAAAGAAATAGTAAAAAATAATAAATAAATATTTTATTAAATAATAAAATAAAATATTCTGAGAGTAATAAGCAGAGGAGTTGAGAAGAAAAAGTAAGAAAAGAAAGGAACGGTAAATTATATTATTATTTTAATAAGGCAAAAATTTGACTATTTCAGAATCGTTCTGAAAAATTCTTAAAAATAGAAAATATTACTCTAAGATACTCGGTGAAATCAGATTCAAAAAATTTAATATATTTTTTTAATTAAAAATCTTGAAATCTTATGGCGATACTGGCCACACCAAAATCGGTCAAATTTTGATAAATTTAGAAAAAATTTAAAAAAATTTTTTGGATAGAAAATGAAATTCTAAAATGTACTGTGAAAGCCGTTTTTGAAAATTCAATCCCATTTGAAAATTAAAAATCCGGGAATCAGTCAGTGATGCCGACAGACACCGGTTTTGAAGATTTTGCAGAAAAATTTCAGAAAATTCCTAAAAATCATGAAAAATTTAAATATTAGAAAACAGTTTTTGAAACTGAAATCGGTTAAATCGGACTATCAGAAAGTCAAATAGAGCTACTAGCTGGTATCGGGTTACCGGTGCGGGTCAGGGCTTACTCTAGGTCTGAGAATCCAGATCCAATACTCAATAATATAAGAAATCACAACATAAAAGCAATAATGGAAAAAAATTGAACAATATGGTCGAAAAAATTTTGGGACACGTGTCTGGGTATGTATCCCAGGAACGGGGTGCTACATCTTCGGATTGAAGAACGTGGGGCAACGTACCAGCGAGTTATGAATGTAATTTTCCACAAGAATATACGTAAAACGGTGGAATGCTATGTTGATGAAATTGCAGTGAAAAGTCGTGTCAAAGGTGATCACACAGCAGATCTGAAAACAGTATTTGACGTCACGCGGGCGCATCAATTGAAGATGAAATTTTTACTTATTTCTCTTTATTTTTATGGGTTTGTTAGATATATACGCGCGCGTATATATAAATAGTAGATTTCAGTCATTTTTTTACTGTAACTTCCAGTATGTTGGGATCCAGGAGGTGCTTTATTCTTTAACGTAATTAAGAAAATAAGTACACCACGTGTGTGTATATATCCTCAATTTTTTGGTATAAAAATTTACCCAATAAATGTTTGATATTTACCTCTCAAGTCTTCTGGTTCTTAAAAGTTTATTCTTTTTTAAGAATAAAAGAGAATATTTTGGTTTGCTTATATTAACTTGCCTAAAATTTTTAGAGTTAACTAGGCTACCATAATTTAAATAATTAAATCACTACGTTACAATTTAACTTATAAATCATCATTTTTTGCACCTACTTATTTTTCCACTTCTTTCTCTCAGATCAAACACAATTTTCTATTTTCATTCATTTATTGTCATAACCCCACATCAAATCATTTTCACACACGTCTTTAAGGAATTTGGGAAAAAATTAAGAAATTTTTAGAGTGAAATTTTAGAGCAAATTTGGAGGAATTTTAAGATTAAAAGAATTGAGAGGGGGGGGGGGTGGAGGAGAACGTAAAGAAGAAAGGATGAGAATTTTGAGTTTCATACAAATTTGAGTTGCCTTAGATTTAAGAAGATAAAATTGGGAATTCTTGCTGAAATGAAGCAGATTTAAGAATACACACCATGCCGTTTAGCAAAATTTAAGTCAGACCACCACGGACACATGAAATCAAATTTATTTTACCCATTCAATTATCATTATATGTTGGATCAACTGCTACTAAGGCTTAGATTTAGAGCGAAAGGAAATAAAAGTATGCATACCTTTTTTTCTTTTTTGTTTTAAGTTTCCGGCCATTGGAAAGGTTTTAGGGCACAAGTAATGGATAAAAAGATTGGTTATTGTTAAAAAAAAACATTATAAAAAATATAACACTAATTGTATTCCTTAATAAGGCACATGGCCATTTTGTATTCATAACAAAAACGTCTTGAATACGCTCTTATAAGCTTAACTCACAATTTACTAGTGGAATCGAAGGAAATTAAGCACCATAAATCATGTGAAAATGCTTTTTTATTTGTCTCAAAGAAACATTATGCAAGCAAAACGATGGATTTTAGAGTGAATCATTCTAAATTACATCAGCTGGACAAATCTAAAATGACCTAGATTATATCTTACCTATTTTATATTAGGATGTACCATATGAACAGATATTGCCACCCCGAAAAAAAAAGAGAAAGCAGCACCCCCCTCCTAAAAAATATAAATCTACAATTGTGTCAATATATTTTTAAGACATAGCTATCCTCATGGAAGAGACTAAAATGCCATTCTCTCTGTCCACCCCTCCCCTCCCTCCCCCTCCTTCCCCTCTTGTGAACCTCCCTCCTTCCTCTAGCGAACCCTCTCCCCCCAACCCCTACCTCCTTCGGCAAACCCCTCCCCCTGATTCCCGCCGTCTCCTCCCTCCCGACCTCCTCCCCTCCCGACCTCCCTGGCCTACTCCCTCGAACAAACCCCCTTCCCTTCCCTACCCCCTCGATCTCTGCCGTCCCCTGGCTCCCTAGGTTGTTTAGCCGCTGGCTGAACAGTCTGTGAGGGAGGGGAGATCATAGGGGAGGTGAGGGGAGATCGAGGGGGGGAGATCTGGGGGGAGGGGGACGGGAGGAGGGGGAGGGTTTTGCCGATGAGAGGAGAAGGGTTTCGCAGGTGAGAGGGGAGGAGAAGGGAGATCCGGGGGGGAGGTGGGGACGGCGGTGGGGAAGGAAGGACGAGGAAGAGGGGGAGAGGGGGAGGCCAGAGAGGGAGGGTGTAATACCCCGTTCCCGGAATACGTACTTAGTTACGTATTCAGATTTTCGATCGTATTTTTCGATTTGTTTTCCTGTATTTATTCTGTATTATGAATTCCTTGTATGATTGTTTTGTCCTGGAATTGGATTCGTGGATTCGGAGTCAGCTCTAGTCTGAACCGAAGACCCGATTATAGTATATTATTCGATTTGGCCTTTCCGGTGATTAGATTTGACCGATTTTAGTTTCAAATATTATTTTCCAATATATTAGATTTTCTGTGATTTTTCTGGATTTTTTCTTGGATTAAATTGAATTTCTTCAAAACCGGTGTCGGCAATGCCGCTGACCGATTCCCAGATTTTTAATTATCAAACTGTTTGGAATTTCATGATGGTCCTTTAGACTTTATCTTTTAGAATTACATTTCCTACTTAAATACTTTTTCTGAGAATTTTATAATTTTATGAAAATTCCATCGGAGTCGGTAGGTAACTGATTCCGGGATTTTTAGTTTTAAAACTATAAAGTATTTCTGAAAAAGGATTTCACTATGAGTCTTCATATATTATTATTGATTTTTGGGTAAATTTGCGAGTCGTTCCGAGATACTTGAATTTCGGGCGATTCCGGTATTTTCCGAATTGTTTTCCGTATTCTTGACTTGAACCCGAGTCTCTGTATTTTCAACAGCTTTATTCTGAGCCCAAGAGAAAATATCTTCTCCTTTATAATTCCTCTTCCTTTTTCCTTTTCTTTATTTCTTTCCTTCCTTCCCAAGCCACACACTTTTCCAATTTTCCCAAATTACCAAAATTCCTATTTTTCCTCTCCACACAACTCCCACCTACCTCCACCATTTAATGCATCTCTCTCTCTCTCCCATGGCCGGCCAAGTGGCCAAGAGAGGGACACTCACCTCACTCCCCTTTTGCAAATAACCCCCTCTCTTCCATCTCAATTACAACTCCTTCACAAATTCCAAATCATATATAAACATTCCTTTACATTTCCTTTTCCTTTTTTCTTCACTTCACCAAAAGAAAGACCCTTCACCAAAATCCCTCTTCCATCTCAACTCAACCTCCAACTTCAAGAGCTTCATCTAGGGCATCATCAAGGTCTTCATCTTCAACCACCAACTCCCAAAGCAACACCAAGATCATCTTCTCCACCTCAAGCAACTTCAACTTCAACTTCAACAACTACTTTTGGAGTGAGGCCATCATCTCCACCTTGGGATCCTTTCAAGACTACAAAGCTTCACCTAACCAATCCTAGTGAGTATTCTTACTCACCAAGACTCATCAAATTCCTAGTATACTTGTATTTACAATTCTTGTACATTTACATCTTCAAAATCACATTTTTAGACTATCAAGTACAACCACCAGATTCAGTTCTGTACACTGTGTTCGACCATGATTAGTCGACTTGACCTAGAACCTAGTCGACTAGAAACCCTTAGCTGAAACGTAGCCTTTTCTGACTTCACAGTTTTAGTCGACTAGTCCCTATTACCAGTCGACTAGATATCCCTAGTCGACTACTAGAATTCCCCTAGTCGACTCCTGAAATAAACTCAACTCTCTGTATCTCAAACTTAGTCGACTTAAGTATCTGTTAGTCGACTTGTAGTTCCCTGTTAGTCGACTACCCTTTTTACCTAGTCGACTAACTCTTCCTGAAACAGAAACCCAAACTCTCTGGAACACATTATTAGTCGACCACCCTATTTTCCTAGTCGACTAACCTTTCTATTAGTCGACTACTATTCCAACCTAGTCGACTAACTTATGGCTGTCTGGTATTGTGATTTCCTTCTTGACTATGTATCTTACCCTTGATACATGTACTATATATATTCCTACTTATACTTCATAGCTTGTACTTTATGATCCATTAATTGGTGTATATCATCTCTTGTCACTTCATATTCCCAAGTTTATGTATTGCCATGCAACTGCTTGTTTCATTCTTATACTTGTACCTTGCCGTGATATTATTGCTTCTTTATTTTATACCATGCGTGGCAGACCCTTCGAGGTCGTTGAACCCTGTTTGCTTCTATGTTTTCCCCTTGCCTTGCTATGATCCAGACACGTCAGTACATGTTTTCCTTTAACACATTGTATACCCTGACATGCCACCACTTTACTAGACCTCTTGTTATGTCTTGACTGACCCGACCTATTATCAATCTATTGTTATGTTTTATTGCTTGTGATATATCACCACCTTGTCATGCTATCTTTAAACCAAGCATGATACACATGCCCTTATGATTATCTTGTTTATGGGAACCCTGCCTTATTTATGGAACTAAGTGCCACACCATACTCGGTGGGGGCCACCTCTAGAATCCACTCCCTCGGAACAAAGTGCCACACGGAACAAAGTGCCACACCTCACGGTGGGGGCCACCTCTTGAATCTGTGGGGGCCACCTCTTGAATCTGTAGGGCTATTACTGTTATGACTGTTTATTCCCGTAACCTGATAATCTTAATAAGCTACAACTTGTATGGGTATGGGAGGAAGTGATGGATGCCGGAATGATATCTTGCTTATAGTATGGGAATATGACATATTGGCGGTACTGTTAGTGGGACTTTGGGCCACAGATTACTGTTAGGGGACTTTGGGCCTCCAAAACTGGTCCCAGGTGTATGGGAACTACTATAAGAAGCTCTATCAGTTCTCCATCTACTTCCGTTAACAAACCTCGGATAGCTTATATATGGATGTATGTGTGATGGGATGTACACCCGGGCACATACCTAGATATTGGGTCAGACGAGTAATAATAATAATAGAGACCTGTTATGTTATGACTCCTAGTCTACTCGTTATGTCATGATTCCAGTGATGATTCCTGTTTGATGTTTGCTACGATTCTTATCATTCTTGTTATATTTTCCCGTTTTGACTGTCATATGATTTGCAACTCTGATTCTATACGCTTGGATTTCTGTGGCATGAGATAAAGGTATATAGATGAGGGTTTCCTTGTTTGGATTATTCCTTCGATGTATTAGTCTCATGGGACCGTGACTTAAGCGTATACAATCAATCTTGCTTAAAATCAGTTTTAACCTGGATTTCCTGTTTTATGATTCATTTGTTCATATCTGCCTTACTTGTGTTCTAACCTTTCTACTCTTGTCACTTAGCCATTTGGCTGTAGCCTGTTCATTATTGGGAGGTCCTGACTCCCTTGGATTTGTATGTTCAGGTTGAAGCTTGGATCGAAGTGGAGCTGTCCACAGTAGATCGAGCTTTCTTTAGTGAGCAGGCAGACTAGCTCTACTTCCTTCGTGCCAGACTCCTCTTTTGACTCACGGGATCTTCATCCTACTCGTGAGCTTTTTGGTATCTTATTGTATATTTTACTTTTGGACTTGGTTGTGATAAAAGACATATGTAATATGTAATGTTTATCATACACTGTGATGACTTGTATATGTACCTTTTATGTTGGCATGTGTATGTATACCACGCTTTGTGTTGTACTCTGATTCCTTGCTTGTACTTTTATGCTTAGCGTGTATACGTGGGGGCACTTTCTGACCTACGTATATACGTTGCAGTGACGTCCCCGTATCCGTGGAATCGGGGCGTTACAGGTTGGTATCAGAGCCTAGGCTCTCCCACCTATAGTACAATCAAGCGGCAAATTCTAGTAATTTGCTAATGCCAACTACAATGTACAAAGTCATCTAGTCCTTCTTGATTATCTAGTTCTTCTTGGTTCCTTCCTTCATATCCTGAAATCCTTCCATTTTTCCATCACTTTCCAGTCATTCTTCATCAACTAGGCATGGATAGAAGATCGGGTCGTAGCAACTCTGGACCAGCATCGAATGGAGCAGCGGGAGAGAATGTGGATATACTGAGGGTTGTCCAGATGATGATGGAGAACCAGCAGCAGCAGACGGAACTTCTCCGGCAAGAGTTAGCAGCACCTAAAGGACAAAGGCCGGGGAATATATCGGATTTCAGAAGACTGCAGCCAGCCATATTCACGGGTGGGGAGAAACCCTTGGATGCTGAGCAATGGCTGACAGACACATCAGACTTGTTGAATGCAGCCCGTGTCCCAGAGGAAAACCAAGTGGAAGTTGCCAAGGTTCAATTGAAGGATATAGCTAGAACTTGGTGGCTAGCTGAGGAGGCAAGATTGGAGAAGCCTGTCACTTGGGACACATTCTCTAAGAGTTTCTACAGCAGATTCTTCCCTGTCACAGCTCAGAAAGACATGGAAGAGCAGTTTATCAGACTTCAGCAAAGGGATAAGTCCGTGGATGAGTATGCCGCGGAATTTCTCAGACTCAGCCGCTTTGCTCCGTATATGGTGACGGATGAAGAGAAGCGGGCAAGCAGATTCCAGCAGGGCTTACAGATGGACATACAAGTATTCTTGATGCCCCAACAGTTGAAGACCTATTCAGAGGTTCTCACCATAGCTCGAGAAGTAGAGCGTGGACTGGAGAAGAAGCAAGCAAACCAGATGAGGAACCAGGCCAAGAAGGGCCTTTTGAGTTGTTGGATGAGGAGGATGCAGATAGGGCAACCCATGGCCCGATGATGAAGAGACCATTCCAACCTCCTCTGTCTCAGATTGTATGCAACTTCTGCCGCAGGCCCGGACATTATAAGAGGGATTGTCGAGTGGCCAATGGATTATGTTTGGCATGTGGGAAAGGGAGTCATGCGCTCAGGGATTGCCAGTACAGAAAGTTTGGACATGCGGCACCAGTCAGACCAGCTCATCCAGCCCCAGCACTTCCAGCGCCGCCACTGAGGAGGGACCCTGAACCTGTTGATCGAAGAGTTCCATTTCACCCCAACGGTATGATCATCAGCAGAGGGGAATGAGAGCTAGAGCAGATCAAGGTAGAGGTCAAGTTCACATCATGGCAGCAGAGGCGCCAGACGATACAGCAGAGTGTGAAGACCAGTATCCAGATCAGGAGCCTTAGGGATATCATGGTAACCCCTACCCCATATCTTGCGTTTGAGTCGATTATCATTCTAAATGTTTTCTCTTATCATTCTTTCATTTTCCATCCTGATCCTTCCTGTATTCATCTTATTCCCTGTTTTGGTTTTATGAGCCCTTTAATTCCAGCCTTTGTCCCCTTTGTGTTCATTTCACCCCTTAATGAAATTGCGAGGACGCAATTTTTGTAAGGTGGGTGGATTGTAATACCCCGTTCCCGGAATACGTACTTAGTTACGTATTCAGATTTTCGATCGTATTTTTCGATTTGTTTTCCTGTATTTATTCTGTATTATGAATTCCTTGTATGATTGTTTTGTCCTGGAATTGGATTCGTGGATTCGGAGTCAGCTCTAGTCTGAACCGAAGACCCGATTATAGTATATTATTCGATTTGGCCTTTCCGGTGATTAGATTTGACCGATTTTAGTTTCAAATATTATTTTCCAATATATTAGATTTTCTGTGATTTTCTGGATTTTTCTTGGATTAAATTGAATTTCTTCAAAACCGGTGTCGGCCAGTGCCGCTGACCGATTCCCAGATTTTTAATTCTCAAACTGTTTGGAATTTCATGATGGTCCTTTAGACTTTATCTTTTAGAATTACATTTCCTACTTAAATACTTTTTCTGAGAATTTTATAATTTTATGAAAATTCCATCGGAGTCGGTAGGTAACTGATTCCGGATTTTTTAGTTTTAAAACTATAAAGTATTTCTGAAAAAGGATTTCACTATGAGTCTTCATATATTATTATTGATTTTTGGGTAAATTTGCGAGTCGTTCCGAGATACTTGAATTTTGGGCGATTCCGGTATTTTCCGAATTGTTTTCCGTATTCTTGACTTGAACCCGAGTCTCTGTATTTCAACAGCTTTATTCTGAGCCCAAGAGAAAATATCTTCTCCTTTATAATTCCTCTTCCTTTTTCCTTTTCTTTATTTCTTTCCTTCCTTCCCAAGCCACACACTTTTCCAATTTTCCCAAATTACCAAAATTCCTATTTTTCCTCTCCACACAACTCCCACCTACCTCCACCATTTAATGCATCTCTCTCTCTCTCCCATGGCCGCCAAGTGGCCAAGAGAGGGACACTCACCTCACCTCCCCTTTTGCAAATAACCCCCTCTCTTCCATCTCAATTACAACTCCTTCACAAATTCCAAATCATATATAAACATTCCTTTACATTTCCTTTTCCTTTTTTCTTCACTTCACCAAAAGAAAGACCCTTCACCAAAATCCCTCCTCCATCTCAACTCAACCTCCAACTTCAAGAGCTTCATCTAGGGCATCATCAAGGTCTTCATCTTCAACCACCAACTCCCAAAGCAACACCAAGATCATCTTCTCCACCTCAAGCAACTTCAACTTCAACTTCAACAACTACTTTTGGAGTGAGGCCATCATCTCCACCTTGGGATCCTTTCAAGACTACAAAGCTTCACCTAACCAATCCTAGTGAGTATATTCTTACTCACCAAGACTCATCAAATTCCTAGTATACTTGTATTTACAATTCTTGTACATTTACATCTTCAAAATCACATTTTTAGACTATCAAGTACAACCACCAGATTCAGTTCTGTACACTGTGTTCGACCATGATTAGTCGACTTGACCTAGAACCTAGTCGACTAGAAACCCTTAGCTGAAACGTAGCCTTTTCTGACTTCACAGTTTTAGTCGACTAGTCCCTATTACCAGTCGACTAGATATCCCTAGTCGACTACTAGAATTCCCCTAGTCGACTCCTGAAATAAACTCAACTCTCTGTATCTCAAACTTAGTCGACTTAAGTATCTGTTAGTCGACTTGTAGTTCCCTGTTAGTCGACTACCCTTTTTACCTAGTCGACTAACTCTTCCTGAAACAGAAACCCAAACTCTCTGGAACACATTATTAGTCGACCACCCTATTTTCCTAGTCGACTAACCTTTCTATTAGTCGACTACTATTCCAACCTAGTCGACTAACTTATGGCTGTCTGGTATTGTGATTTCCTTCTTGACTATGTATCTTACCCTTGATACATGTACTATATATTATTCCTACTTATACTTCATAGCTTGTACTTTATGATCCATTAATTGGTGTATATCATCTCTTGTCACTTCATATTCCCAAGTTTATGTATTGCCATGCAACTGCTTGTTTCATTCTTATACTTGTACCTTGCCGTGATATTATTGCTTCTTTATTTTATACCATGCGTGGCAGACCCTTCGAGGTCGTTGAACCCTGTTTGCTTCTATGTTTTCCCCTTGCCTTGCTATGATCCAGACACGTCAGTACATGTTTTCCTTTAACACATGTATATCACCTGACATGCCACCACTTTACTAGACCTCTTGTTATGTCTTGACTGACCCGACCTATTATCAATCTATTGTTATGTTTTATTGCTTGTGATATATCACCACCTTGTCATGCTATCTTTAAAACCAAGCATGATACACATGACCTTATGATTATCTTGTTTATGGGAACCCTGCCTTATTTATGGAACTAAGTGCCACACCATACTCGGTGGGGGCCACCTCTAGAATCCACTCCCTCGGAACAAAGTGCCACACGGAACAAAGTGCCACACCTCACGGTGGGGGCCACCTCTTGAATCTGTGGGGGCCACCTCTTGAATCTGTAGGGCTATTACTGTTATGACTGTTTATTCCCGTAACCTGATAATCTTAATAAGCTACAACTTGTATGGGTATGGGAGGAAGTGATGGATGCCGGAATGATATCTTGCTTATAGTATGGGAATATGACATATTGGCGGTACTGTTAGTGGGACTTTGGGCCCACAGATTACTGTTAGGGGGACTTTGGGCCTCCAAAACTGGTCCCAGGTGTATGGGAACTACTATAAGAAGCTCTATCAGTTCTCCATCTACTTCCGTTAACAAACCTCGGATAGCTTATATATGGATGTATGTGTGATGGGATGTACACCCGGGCACATACCTAGATATATGGGTCAGACGAGTAATAATAATAATAGAGACCTGTTATGTTATGACTCCTAGTCTACTCGTTATGTCATGTTCCAGTGATGATTCCTGTTTTGATGTTGCTACGATTCTTATCATTCTTGTTATATTTTCCCGTTTTGACTGTCATATGATTTGCAACTCTGATTCTATACGCTTGGATTTCTGTGGCATGAGATAAAGGTATATAGATGAGGGTTTCCTTGTTTGGATTATTCCTTCGATGTATTAGTCTCATGGGACCGTGACTTAAGCGTATACAATCAATCTTGCTTAAAATCAGTTTTAACCTGGATTTCCTGTTTTATGATTCATTTGTTCATATCTGCCTTATTGTGTTCTAACCTTTCTACTCTTGTCACTTAGCCATTTGGCTGTAGCCTGTTCATTATTGGGAGGTCCTGACTCCCTTGGATTTGTATGTTCAGGTTGAAGCTTGGATCGAAGTGGAGCTGTCCACAGTAGATCGAGCTTTCTTTAGTGAGCAGGCAGACTAGCTCTACTTCCTTCGTGCCAGACTCCTCTTTTGACTCACGGGATCTTCATCCTACTCGTGAGCTTTTTGGTATCTTATTGTATATTTTACTTTTGGACTTGGTTGTGATAAAAGACATATGTAATATGTAATGTTTATCATACACTGTGATGACTTGTATATGTACCTTTTATGTTGGCATGTGTATGTATACCACGCTTTGTGTTGTACTCTGATTCCTTGCTTGTACTTTTATGCTTAGCGTGTATACGTGGGGGCACTTTCTGACCTACGTATATACGTTGCAGTGACGTCCCCGTATCCGTGGAATCGGGGCGTTACAGGTTGGTATCAGAGCCTAGGCTCTCCCACCTATAGTACAATCAAGCGGCAAATTCTAGTAATTTGCTAATGCCACTACAATGTACAAAGTCATCTAGTCCTTCTTGATTATCTAGTTCTTCTTGGTTCCTTCCTTCATATCCTGAAATCCTTCCATTTTTCCATCACTTTCCAGTCATTCTTCATCAACTAGGCATGGATAGAAGATCGGGTCGTAGCAACTCTGGACCAGCATCGAATGGAGCAGCGGGAGAGAATGTGGATATACTGAGGGTTGTCCAGATGATGATGGAGAACCAGCAGCAGCAGACGGAACTTCTCCGGCAAGAGTTAGCAGCACCTAAAGGACAAAGGCCGGGGAATATATCGGATTTCAGAAGACTGCAGCCAGCCATATTCACGGGTGGGGAGAAACCCTTGGATGCTGAGCAATGGCTGACAGACACATCAGACTTGTTGAATGCAGCCCGTGTCCCAGAGGAAAACCAAGTGGAAGTTGCCAAGGTTCAATTGAAGGATATAGCTAGAACTTGGTGGCTAGCTGAGGAGGCAAGATTGGAGAAGCCTGTCACTTGGGACACATTCTCCAAGAGTTTCTACAGCAGATTCTTCCCTGTCACAGCTCAGAAAGACATGGAAGAGCAGTTTATCAGACTTCAGCAAAGGGATAAGTCCGTGGATGAGTATGCCGCGGAATTTCTCAGACTCAGCCGCTTTGCTCCGTATATGGTGACGGATGAAGAGAAGCGGGCAAGCAGATTCCAGCAGGGCTTACAGATGGACATACAAGTATTCTTGATGCCCAACAGTTGAAGACCTATTCAGAGGTTCTCACCATAGCTCGAGAAGTAGAGCGTGGACTGGAGAAGAAGCAAGCAAACCAGATGAGGAACCAGGCCAAGAAGAGGCCTTTTGAGTTGTTGGATGAGGAGGATGCAGATAGGGCAACCCATGGCCCGATGATGAAGAGACCATTCCAACCTCCTCTGTCTCAGATTGTATGCAACTTCTGCCGCAGGCCCGGACATTATAAGAGGATTGTCGAGTGGCCAATGGATTATGTTTGGCATGTGGGAAAGGGAGTCATGCGCTCAGGATTGCCAGTACAGAAAGTTTGGACATGCGGCACCAGTCAGACCAGCTCATCCAGCCCCAGCACTTCCAGCGCCGCCACTGAGGAGGGACCCTGAACCTGTTGATCGAAGAGTTCCATTTCCACCCCAACGGTATGATCATCAGCAGAGGGGAATGAGAGCTAGAGCAGATCAAGGTAGAGGTCAAGTTCACATCATGGCAGCAGAGGCGCCAGACGATACAGCAGAGTGTGAAGACCAGTATCCAGATCAGGAGCCTTAGGGATATCATGGTAACCCCTACCCCATATCTTGCGTTTGAGTCGATTATCATTCTAAATGTTTTTCTCTTATCATTCTTTCATTTTCCATCCTGATCCTTCCTGTATTCATCTTATTCCCTGTTTTGGTTTTATGAGCCCTTTAATTCCAGCCTTTGTCCCCTTTGTGTTCATTTCACCCCTTAATGAAATTGCGAGGACGCAATTTTTGTAAGGTGGGTGGATTGTAATACCCCGTTCCCGGAATACGTACTTAGTTACGTATTCAGATTTTCGATCGTATTTTTCGATTTGTTTTCCTGTATTTATTCTGTATTATGAATTCCTTGTATGATTGTTTTGTCCTGGAATTGGATTCGTGGATTCGGAGTCAGCTCTAGTCTGAACCGAAGACCCGATTATAGTATATTATTCGATTTGGCCTTTCCGGTGATTAGATTTGACCGATTTTAGTTTCAAATATTATTTTCCAATATATTAGATTTTCTGTGATTTTCTGGATTTTTCTTGGATTAAATTGAATTTCTTCAAAACCGGTGTCGGCCAGTGCCGCTGACCGATTCCCGGATTTTTAATTCTCAAACTGTTTGGAATTTCATGATGGTCCTTTAGACTTTATCTTTTAGAATTACATTTCCTACTTAAATACTTTTTCTGAGAATTTTATAATTTTATGAAAATTCCATCGGAGTCGGTAGGTAACTGATTCCGGGATTTTTAGTTTTAAAACTATAAAGTATTTCTGAAAAAGGATTTCACTATGAGTCTTCATATATTATTATTGATTTTTTGGGTAAATTTGCGAGTCGTTCCGAGATACTTGAATTTCGGGCGATTCCGGTATTTTCCGAATTGTTTTCCGTATTCTTGACTTGAACCCGAGTCTCTGTATTTTCAACAGCTTTATTCTGAGCCCAAGAGAAAATATCTTCTCCTTTATAATTCCTCTTCCTTTTTCCTTTTCTTTATTTCTTTCCTTCCTTCCCAAGCCACACACTTTTCCAATTTTCCCAAATTACCAAAATTCCTATTTTTCTCTCCACACAACAACTCCCACCTACCTCCACCATTTAATGCATCTCTCTCTCTCTCCCATGGCCGGCCAAGTGGCCAAGAGAGGGACACTCACCTCACCTCCCCTTTTGCAAATAACCCCCTCTCTTCCATCTCAATTACAACTCCTTCACAAATTCCAAATCATATATAAACATTCCTTTACATTTCCTTTTCCTTTTTTCTTCACTTCACCAAAAGAAAGACCCTTCACCAAAATCCCTCCTCCATCTCAACTCAACCTCCAACTTCAAGAGCTTCATTTAGGGCATCATCAAGGTCTTCATCTTCAACCACCAACTCCCAAAGCAACACCAAGATCATCTTCTCCACCTCAAGCAACTTCAACTTCAACTTCAACAACTACTTTTGGATTGAGGCCATCATCTCCACCTTGGGATCCTTTCAAGACTACAAAGCTTCACCTAACCAATCCTAGTGAGTATTCTTACTCACCAAGACTCATCAAATTCCTAGTATACTTGTATTTACAATTC
This sequence comes from Agave tequilana, assembly GCA_038442645.1. Lineage (NCBI taxonomy): Eukaryota > Viridiplantae > Streptophyta > Magnoliopsida > Asparagales > Asparagaceae > Agave > Agave tequilana. The sequence goes on from JAVJIF010016633.1 coordinate 93,390, forward strand.
TTGTACATTTACATCTTCAAAATCACATTTTTAGACTATCAAGTACAACCACCAGATTCAGTTCTGTACACTGTGTTCGACCATGATTAGTCGACTTGACCTAGAACCTAGTCGACTAGAAACCCTTAGCTGAAACGTAGCCTTTTCTGACTTCACAGTTTTAGTCGACTAGTCCCTATTATTACCAGTCGACTAGATATCCCTAGTCGACTACTAGAATTCCCCTAGTCGACTCCTGAAATAAACTCAACTCTCTGTATCTCAAACTTAGTCGACTTAAGTATCTGTTAGTCGACTTGTAGTTCCCTGTTAGTCGACTACCCTTTTTACCTAGTCGACTAACTCTTCCTGAAACAGAAACCCAAACTCTCTGGAACACATTATTAGTCGACCACCCTATTTTCCTAGTCGACTAACCTTTCTATTAGTCGACTACTATTCCAACCTAGTCGACTAACTTATGGCTGTCTGGTATTGTGATTTCCTTCTTGACTATGTATCTTACCCTTGATACATGTACTATATATTATTCCTACTTATACTTCATAGCTTGTACTTTATGATCCATTAATTGGTGTATATCATCTCTTGTCACTTCATATTCCCAAGTTTATGTATTGCCATGCAACTGCTTGTTTCATTCTTATACTTGTACCTTGCCGTGATATTATTGCTTCTTTATTTTATACCATGCGTGGCAGACCCTTCGAGGTCGTTGAACCCTGTTTGCTTCTATGTTTTCCCCTTGCCTTGCTATGATCCAGACACGTCAGTACATGTTTTCCTTTAACACATGTATATCACCTGACATGCCACCACTTTACTAGACCTCTTGTTATGTCTTGACTGACCCGACCTATTATCAATCTATTGTTATGTTTTATTGCTTGTGATATATCACCACCTTGTCATGCTATATTTAAAACCAAGCATGATACACATGACCTTATGATTATCTTGTTTATGGGAACCCTGCCTTATTTATGGAACTAAGTGCCACACCATACTCGGTGGGGGCCACCTCTAGAATCCACTCCCTCGGAACAAAGTGCCACACGGAACAAAGTGCCACACCTCACGGTGGGGGCCACCTCTTGAATCTGTAGGGCTATTACTGTTATGACTGTTTATTCCCGTAACCTGATAATCTTAATAAGCTACAACTTGTATGGGTATGGGAGGAAGTGATGGATGCCGGAATGATATCTTGCTTATAGTATGGGAATATGACATATTGGCGGTACTGTTAGTGGGACTTTGGGCCCACAGATTACTGTTAGGGGGACTTTGGGCCTCCAAACTGGTCCCAGGTGTATGGGAACTACTATAAGAAGCTCTATCAGTTCTCCATCTACTTCCGTTAACAAACCTCGGATAGCTTATATATGGATGTATGTGTGATGGGATGTACACCCGGGCACATACCTAGATATATGGGTCAGACGAGTAATAATAATAATAGAGACCTGTTATGTTATGACTCCTAGTCTACTCGTTATGTCATGATTCCAGTGATGATTCCTGTTTTGATGTTTGCTACGATTCTTATCATTCTTGTTATATTTTCCCGTTTTGACTGTCATATGATTTGCAACTCTGATTCTATACGCTTGGATTTCTGTGGCATGAGATAAAGGTATATAGATGAGGGTTTCCTTGTTTGGATTATTCCTTCGATGTATTAGTCTCATGGGACCGTGACTTAAGCGTATACAATCAATCTTGCTTAAAATCAGTTTTAACCTGGATTTCCTGTTTTATGATTCATTTGTTCATATCTGCCTTACTTGTGTTCTAACCTTTCTACTCTTGTCACTTAGCCATTTGGCTGTAGCCTGTTCATTATTGGGAGGTCCTGACTCCCTTGGATTTGTATGTTCAGGTTGAAGCTTGGATCGAAGTGGAGCTGTCCACAGTAGATCGAGCTTTCTTTAGTGAGCAGGCAGACTAGCTCTACTTCCTTCGTGCCAGACTCCTCTTTTGACTCACGGGATCTTCATCCTACTCGTGAGCTTTTTGGTATCTTATTGTATATTTTACTTTTGGACTTGGTTGTGATAAAAGACATATGTAATATGTAATGTTTATCATACACTGTGATGACTTGTATATGTACCTTTTATGTTGGCATGTGTATGTATACCACGCTTTGTGTTGTACTCTGATTCCTTGCTTGTACTTTTATGCTTAGCGTGTATACGTGGGGCACTTTCTGACCTACGTATATACGTTGCAGTGACGTCCCCGTATCCGTGGAATCGGGGCGTTACAGAGGGGGTTCGATGACAAGGGGTGGGTCGCCACGAGGGGGAGGCATGAGAGGAAGAAAAAAGGAGGAGGAGAAAAAAAAAGAGGGCATTTTGGGGGTTTTAATTTTTTGGGGGTGCCTTTATCAAATTTGGGGGTGCCCTAATCCTTGGGGTGCCTTCTTCACTTTTTTGGGCTGACAATATCCGTTCCCATTTACTATAAGTAGCGATAAACTAATTTAAATTAAAAATGCTCGACTATTCACAAACTATAGTAGAGCGGCAATGTAGTTCATGGAGGGCCCCACAATTTTTACTTACATAACATTTTTTTCGTATGTAAGTGAAAAAAATGTTATGTCAGGCCTATCAATTGGTCGGGTTTGGACCCGTACTTGACCCGTACCTAACCCGATTAAACAATTTTGGTAATCGATTTTTTTTCTCAGGCCCGAATAAGATTCAGACACGACTACCCTATTAGTAAACGGGTCGGATCTGATTTTCAAAACCGACCGAAGGGAGGTTTTCTCTGGTGACTCATATAGAAACTTTGTCCGTCCGTCCGTCTTCATCCGCGAGGAAGAGAGAGCAGCGTTGACCACCTCCTTCTTCCTTTCTTAGCGTCCCCTCCATCTTCATCCCCCCTCATCTTTCTCATGACTGATCGGCCAGTTTATTACTGACAGCGGTTGTATACTAGTACTTGAGCTATACACTAATAGACTCGAACCCGTTTAATCAAAACCGACTGAAAAGAGGTTTTCTTCCGTGACTCACATAGAAACTTTGTCTGTCTATCCATCTGTCTTTAGTGAGAGAGAGCAACATCAATCTCTTTCTCCTTTTTCCTCTCCCAACTAGGAATGGCTAATGGGGCGGGTCGACCCGCTTCGACCCGCCCCGCCTTGTGCGATCCGTTTGGGTCGCACAAGACGGGTTGTGGGTCAACCCGGACCCGCCCCGTTAAGGGGCGGGTCAACCCGCATTGACCCGTCCCGTGTAAATGGGACGGGTCAGATTCGTCCCGTGACGAATCGGGTTAGGAAAATTTTCCCCCACCCCCTCCTCTTTCTTTTTTGTTTTTTAAAAAGTCTTATGTTTTATATATGTGTGTAGGGAAAATTAGTTTCAGACCCCTATTTTATTTATTTTATTTTATTTAACTATCAATAACTCTAAAAATTGCTACTGGGATAAATTTGAAATTTTCAAAAATAAAATAATATTAAAATCCGAGACGGGTTGGACCCGTCCCGGTGAATCCGGATTCGTTCCCCGATTCTTGATTCCTCTCGTTTGGATTCGTTACGAGACGAGTTCAAACAGTCTCGTAACGAATTCGTTAACTAAGGGGACAAATCAAATCGATTCGTCCTGTTAGCCATCCCTACTCCCAACTTTCCTCTTTATATCTCTCTCTTCTCATCTTTCTCCTAATCAGTCGGTAGATTTCTCGCGAACAGTGGCCATATACTAGTTGATTTCTCTCTCTTCTCAGCTTTCTCCTCTGTTTCTTTCTCTCACTTCTCAGCTCTCCCCTCCCGAGCTCCCTCTCTCTCTCTCCCCCGCTTTTTAGTTCCCGCTCTCCCCTTCCGAGCTCCCCATCGAGTTACATAAGCTTGGACTTGGGTAAGCATATCATGTGATTTAAAGGCCCAGGCTAGCCCCAAATTTCACTGCGGTCGGCAGCAGCTCCTCAAAATTTATTCTTCAGCTATCTACCAGAGCCAGCGAAGAGATTGAGATTCAAATTATTCCCGAGGCCGAACTCGAATCCAACTCGATCCTTGCTTGTGATTGAATATCAATTCTCAGTTCTCGAAAAAGTTCGATCATCTGCAGCGGTGAGCCCCTCTTTCTAATTCTATCTATCAAATTCTACCGATTTTTTGGGTATTTATATATTATAATCCATGGTCACTAAGGGCTTTAGGTTCTCTTAATTACTTCTGTATCTACTATTTAGATTGTTTTGTTTGCCCAAGTATTAGATCTTTTGAGAAATTTTGATTCCCTTATATTTATTTATTTATTATTTTATTTGTTGGAGAAAAGAGAATTGTGATTGATGTTTGTTCCACCAAGAAAGGTATACAAGGTATGTTATGTTCAGGCTTGCAGTTGAAGCCAGTTCTTTTCAACAGTAGCATGTAGGTTCGACCTCCATGTAGCTTCATTGAGATGAATGTTGCTACTTGTTCGTTGATTAACACCAGTTTTTAATTTTTACTTTTCACATAGAAAAATTCAAGAGGGCCAATTCCAATAACTAGCGATGAGGTGACGCAGACAAGGAAGCGAATAATGCCAGTTAGATTTCGTTCTAGCACCGATGAACTCTAAAGGGATACTTTCAAGGAGTATAATACTTGAATACACGAACAAAAACAACTCGAATCCACGAGCAAATATAAACAACTCGAATTCACGAGCAATTGGAGAGAAAAACCCAATTTTGTTGATTAAAACTTGTGTGTACAAACAAATAATACAATGACCTTTAAATAAGCTTTAAAAGTATTAGTCTAATATAACTAGGAAACTAAAATAAAAACAATTTGGAATCCATTGGACCCGAAAATGAAATCCTAAACAGATCCTGAAAAGCAGTCGGTGACAATTCTAGTCGACTAGTGCTGGGACTAGTCGAATAATGAGAAGTCCAGAAATTTTTTCTACTCTCTGTTGCGCAAAGCTAGTCTACTAAGATTTGATTAGTCGACTAATGAATTCTAGTCGACTAATATTTGGGGCCAGTGGACTAATATGTATATGCTGCTTTGTATTGTCTCAATCTCCTACATCAGTCCCTTTCTCTTCAAAAGAACTCGCCCTCGAGTTATATTCTGGGCACAACTGCTTGGTAGGGTAGTATGCGTAGAGATCCGCCACATTGAATGTCTTGGATGTTACCATATCGTTCGGAAGACCTACAACATAAGCATTATCACTAATCTTCTTCACGATCTTAAACAGATCATATTTCTTGGCTTCAATTTGTTATAAGCACGAGCACGAATTCTCTCTTTCCGTAAGTATACCATGTCTCTTTCACAAAAGATCTTCTCACTTCTCTTCTTGTTAGCTGCCTCCTTATAATTTGCATTGAATTTCTCTAACTTCAATTGAACCTCTTCTTGAACATTTATGACTTGTTTAACTATGGTGCAGTATGACTTGTTCAGCTATGGCGCAAGCTGCACTACTAAACTTCTCCAAAATTGGTAGTTTAGCTAAATCAAAGAGATGGTGAGGTATATTTTTATAGACAATTGCAAAGGGTGACATTCCCGCTGAATTGTGGACCGTGCTATTGTAAGAAAATTCAGCTTGAGGTAAAGATTGATCTCATGCTCTTGGTTTTTCTCCACATATGCCTCGTAGCAAATTACCTAAAGTGCGGTCAACAACTATTGTTTGTCCATCGGTTAGAGGGTATGCCATGCCACTATACTTCAAGGATGTATTAAATCTCCTCCATAAAGTAGTCCAAAAATAGCGAAGAACTTGCTATCCTGGTCAGAAACAATAGAACTTGGCACACCATATAATCTCACAACCTCTCGAAAGAATAACTTGGTCACGTGCGGTACGCTAGAAGTTTTCTGGCAAAGAACAAAGTGTGCCACCTTGGAAAATCGATCAACTACAACGATGATGGAATTCACTCCCTTTTGTGTGTGGAAGTTCCAACACGAAATCCATGCTCAAGTCTTCCCAACTATTTTTTGGAACGGGTAATGGTGTATACAAACCCGTATTTTGAGCTTGTCCTTTAGTAACTTGGCAAACCGAATAACTCCTCACGATTGTAGCCACATCCTTTCCTAATTGCGGCCAATAGTATCTCTCCTCGATGCTCACAATAGTTTTATCTCTCTTCAAAAGTGTCCTCCAAGCCTGCCTCCATGTAAATCTCGAATGACCTTTCTTAAAGAAGTCCTTGGTACACAAAGCCGATTTCCTTTAAAAGAAAACCCTCCATAATATGATATCCTTACACGGGTTGCTTCGTTGAACACTTCTCCCAAATCTCAGCAAAGTCTTCATCCTTTTCATATAGTTCATTTCAAGAAATCAAAGCCAATGATCTCACTTTGTAAAGTGATCAGCAACAAAACTCTTCAGCTTAATGCATCAGGAACTTTATTGTCTACTCCAGATTTGTGACATATTACAAAGTTGAACTACTCAAAGTAAGACGCGCACCTTGCATGCGTCTTGTTGATGTGCTTCTGATTCTTGAAGTGTTGGAGTGATTGGTGATTTGAAAATAGCACAAAGTCACTGGCTATGAGGTAGCTCTCTCATATCTTCAATAAGCGATACACTGCATTCAATTCTCTCTCATAAGTAGACCATTTTTGCCTTACTTTAATTAATTTTTTACTTAGAAAAGCAATAGGCTTCTTCTCTTGTGAGAACACTGCTCCAATGCCAACTCTACAAGCATCGCATTCTAGCTCGAACACCTTGTAAAAATCAGAAAAAGCCAATATGGGAACATTTGTAAGCTTATCCTTGATTAATATAAAAGCTTCATCGGCCGCCTTGGTCCAAAGAAAAGGACTTTTCCTCTTAAGACAATCAGTGATGGGTGCCACCAAACTACTATAATCCCGAGTGAACGCCAGTAGAGAGTAGCTAAATCATGAAAATTTCTCACCTCCGTAGCACTCTTAGGTGTAGGCTATGAAATCACCTAGAGGGGGGGTGAATAGGTGATAGTGCTAATCTAGAAACTAAATGCGGAAGCTAAAACTAATTTGCAACACACTTAATACAACCAACGAGTGTAGCCGAATTCCCCGTGAAGGGCTCTGGACTAACTCCTCTTGATTCTCCTAGATAAGGGTTGAGGTGCTATATGAAGCTCTCGTGGTTAAGTATAAGTGAGGCACACACAAACAAACCAAGCATGTAATATGAATAGGCAATGTGAAATATATGCAAGGCACAAATGCAAGCAAATAAGATATGGCAATATGAATGATGCAATGCACAAATGTAAAAAGAGAGAGTTAGAGAGACAATGGAGCAAACGCAAACACAAGGATATGTTCCGAGGTTCGAGCCCCTAGCTCTACGTCCCCACCTTCACCGAGAAGCATTTCTAATCCACTATCTTGTCCACCGAGGACTCCCACCGAGGGAACCTCCACCGAGGAGGATTTTTACAACAAGGAGTACCGAACTCCTCTCTCAAACACCGCCTCACAACCGAGGGTAGGCCCGTAGCCAAACAACAACCAACACCTCTACCGAAGAGGTTTACAAACCAAACTCCACCTCTCACTAGAGGGAGCAAACCACAATCTCAACCTCTACCAAAGAGGGAGCAAACCAATTACCCGATCAACTTCTACCAAAGAGGGATACAACAAAAGTAAGGGTGTTTACAACGAGTGGTTTCTTTCAACCACAAACAATATCTCTTTCCTCTTTTCTACAAAACAGATCCTAATAGAATAGGATAGATGATAGCTCAAGTGTGAAAAACTAAGTGTTTTGATCAAAGAAATACTCTTGGGAAAACACCAAAAATGATATAGAAATTTTAGCTCAAAAACAATTCCAAAAACCTAATTTCTTTGAAATAAACAAAACACTTAAAACAAAATAAATGAAGCTTTTTGCTCTTTAAACTCTTTTGAAACTTATTTTTAAAACCAGAGAATGGGAAAATTTTTGCTCTAGAAAATCTTGTTCAAAACCCCCAAGAAATGGGGTTTATATAGGCCAAACCAGAAACTAGCCGTTAGGCTGATCTGTCAGCCTGACAGGCTTGTGGTCGACCGGCCGGTCGGCCGCCAACGGTCATATTTATGACCGTTGGGCAACCCTGTCGACCGCCCGGTCGACCGCCCAGATACAGAGAGCAAGGCTCTCTGGTCCGGTCGACCGGCCCACTGTGCTGCCAGACGTGCACAGCTCTGTGCACGTCAGTCGACCGCACGGTCGATCGGCCTTTGGTTCGGTCGACCGTGCGGTCGGCCGACCTGGCCTGTCAGTCACTGTTCTGGGTCAGAAACTGTGTCAGAAAAAATATGTTAAAATATTTCTAAAAATACTTTAAAAACTTCTAAAAATCCCCAAAAATAGTTTTATCATTTTGCATTGATATATAAACATGTGATAAAAATTTCAACTCAAATATCAAGCAATATGAAATTATTTTTGTGTTTTAACATTTTTACCAAAAACCAAAACTGTATTTTATCAAACTTTGATTTTTCAATAGGAAATATGATTTTTCCTAAAACTCATGAATAGGCATATCAAAATAAGTTTGTTTAAGATATGAAGCATGTATGTATATCGAACACATCTAATATACATAAAAACCATTTAAACTTGTTTTGATCTAAACTATTCATGAAAACCAAAATCCATAAAACGTGCGTGTTGCGCACTTGAGCATATCAACTATTCTAAGCTTTACATATGGATCTAAACACACTAAACTAAACTAGGATACCTAAGTCTTCTTGACGATCTTCATCTTCAAGTTGACTCGGTCCAAAACGCCGTGATCCAACGAGCATGGCTATGAATGATCTTGACGCTCGGGCTCGGGAATCACCAAGTGAAGGCTTCCAAACTCCTCTTTTTGAAGCAATCACCAACTAATATCTTACTAAATGATCTGAAACTAAAATCACAAGATTATTAGTAAACATAACTACATGAGTTAATCATCATCAAAACTAGAGTGGAAGGCCTTTGGGCCAACAGGCTACTCCCTTGTTGCTTTTATTTTGTCTTCATCAACATGAATTCCTTGAGAGCTAACTACAAACCCCAAAAATATCAGACTGCTAGTCTTGAAGCTGCACTTCTTCAAGTTGATATATTACTCATTTTCTTGTAGCACCATCAACATCTCTTGTAGTTGTTGCATATGTTCATCTTCATTTGAACTGTAGATAAGGATGTTATCAAAGTAGACAACCACGAACTTCCCCAATAATGACTTCATTACTTGGTTCATCAATCTCATGAAAGTGTTAGGGGCATTGGATAGTCCAAAATTCATGACCATCCACTCATATAATCCCTCTGGAGTCTTGAACATTTCATTCATCTTCCGGTCTAATGCGAATTTGATAGCAACAACTCCTTAGATTAATCATCGAAAGCATGCTCGATCCCCCTAATCGATCCAACATATCATCAAGACGAGGTATGAGAAATCGATATCAAATAGTGATCTTGTTGATAGCTCGACTATCGACGCACATGCGCCAACTTCGATCATTCTTTGGTGTCAAAATGCCGGTACCGCAGATGGACTCATGCTCTCCCTAATGTGTCCTTTGTTTATCAGCTTTTTAATCTTTTTCATAGAACTTCGCTCTCCTTAGGATTCATTCGATAGTGTGGGAGTAGACATGCTCCATGAATAAAGATTAATGTGGTGCTAGATACAATGTTTAAAATAACAATAACGTAACGATAACGTTTTTCTTTTGTTATATTAACATATGTTATAACGTAACGTATAATGTAGGTTATGTGATTTAATATTTATTTAATAAATAAATATATATACTATATTTAAGAATTTTTATAGATAGAAAAATATTTTAAAAAAATTAAAAAATATCAAAACAATATATAACATATTTGGCAAGTCTCAAATTTTAGCAAGTACCACAATAATTTTTCACATTCACAAGTTATAATTCATAATTTCATCTACACAAACAACAATATGATTCACATCTTTCATTATAATTTATATTTTTTAGGTATGTTATTCAATCTATACAAAAATTCATAATTCAATTTACAATAATTCAATCATAATTCATAAGTTTTTAGTCTTACTATTCATTATAATTTATAATTCAATCTACAATATGCTATTCAATTATACCCTCCGTGTTGTTCACTCTCCGATATTTTATCACCGATCTCTCTCTGCTCTCTCTCCCCTATCACTCTCTTTGCTCTCTCCCTTCCCCTTCCGATCGAGAAATAAGCAGAGAGAGATCAGGGGAGGGAGAAAGCAGAGAGAGATCGAGAGGGAGATAGAGCAGAGAGAGTGATCAGGGGGGGAGAGAGAGATTGGGGGGAGACTGGAGAAAGAGAGAAGAGAGAGATCGAGGAAAGAGAGTTTACATGTGCTTGGAGATGGAGAACCACCGCTTGGAGACGACGCCGACGAGAACCACCATGACGGAGAACTAGCAGAGGTAGGTTTTCTTTTACTGTCGATCAGAGAGAGGTATGTCTTCTCCTTTCTTCTTCTTCTCTGCGCTGACGAGGAAACGACGAGGTTACAGAGAGGACGACGAGCGAGCGAATTTGGGGGATATTTTTTGCCCTAGACCGGGAGAATATGGGGGATTTATAAAAGTTGACTTGCACCATAACGTAGGATATGGTGTGTTACGTTAATAACGCAAAGTAAGTTACAGGCAAAATAACTATAACTATCAAACATTGCGTTTTTTATACCTGTTACATATTGGTAGCTTTACGTTATATAATGAGTTATAACAGGTTATATAACGGGGTTTTTAAAACACTAGCTGGATATCCCTTAGAAGTGGCACTCCTTCTGGAAGCTCGTCATGAACAACTCTTTTGAACTCCAACATGAACTTCATCTTCTCGGAACTTTAATGGATGGATTTACTTCTTTGACTACCAAAGCAAATTTTTTACTTTTTCTCTTGATTCCACCAAGAATTCATCTCGGTTGCATATGAATGTGAATTTTTGCTTTTCTTCTTCTGTGGGCCTTGGAACAGGTGGAATAGGCTTCATGGCGATCTTCTTGCCCTCCCAGGTGAACATGTAAATGTTTCTCTTTTTTGATGGCTAGCATCATTATCGTGTTGCCATGGTCTCCGCAAAAGTATGCGACATGCATCCATATCGACAACATCACAAGCAACGAAATCTTTATAAAACTTGCCAATTGAAATAGGGACATGACAAAGATCTGTTACCTTGATGGAGGGCCCTCTTTTTATCCACTCAATAGTATAAGGTGAGGATGTGGCTCCGACTTTAGATTCAAGAAGTCCACCAATGTACTAGAAACGATGTTCTCGCAACTTTCATTGTCAAAGATGAGGGCACACCTTGTTTTTGACCGAACACTTGAGTAGAAAGTTTGATGTCGTTGTGTGGTGTTGGGGTCTTTTGGTTGCATAACAACCGATGTACCATATAAGTGGCTGACTCTCTATGCTCTTCGGCGAAGTCGGAGTTTTCTAGCTTAGTCTTAATTTTCACCTCATCTTCATCTTCATAGTCTGCCATGTTGACTTGCCTCCTCCTCGGACACTCATTGGACTTGTACTTAGGTCACCACACTTGTAACACATGCCAACACCCGTCTTGGCATATGGATTCTCTTTGCCTTTTGTAGTAAGGACTGTCGTTGTCACTGGGCTTGCTTTCTGAGCTGGAGGTCAATCACCCAATGTGAAACTCTAATGACTTCTTGTACTGCTGGATGTCCTCTGCGACACTCTTGAAAGGTGAAGCTCTACTTTGCAACCTCTCAATCTTTATGGCTTTTTTGTGGACTTCATCAACATAGAGCACACCATGAAAGATCACGCGTTCGTGGATGGGGTACTTTAAACCTGTCACGTCTCGCTTCCCAAAATACGTGAAAACAAAGTCGCAATGAGAGTCGGCGACGTATATACGCAAGAGGAATACCTTACATATACACTCTAAGCCTAAAGTAACCTGAATCATCTATATAATCACTATGAAGAATCAACATCACTGCAATATGACATATAAATATCTAACACAATATAACATATGAAAAGGAATGAAACAAGCATGACTCCATTGCATAGAATCATGAAAGCAATAGAAATAAAGAAAAGCAAGAGAATATTGAGAAAGGATGTCAAGCAAGAGAACTCCAACTCCTCAAGATGCATATGATCCTCTCCAAATACCTGATCAGTAATAAATAGCCACAGATCTGGATATGCAAGTCTAGGGAGTCAGAACTCCTAGTGAATGTGTAAGAATAAAGGGAAAGGTGCACATGCATATAACATGTGAGCATACTGTAAAAGAAATTTACAAGATAAGGTTGAAATAACATGTGCCAACATAAATAAACAGTAAATAAGCCAGTCAGTAATATAGTCAGGTGTACATTAGGTCATGAGTATAATCAGATGTCTATCATAACATGTATAGAATAATGTCAATGTAAGATAGTTTTGTTATTAATTATGTCAGCGAACGCCAATTGCCACATGTAGTAAATGCATCCCATACTACGCCTACCACACATGCCAATGAGGTCCTATGTTCTTGAAACTGATTGATTGGAGATATTGTCTATGTTTTAAGTGGGTTCCGTACATACCTGAGACCATGGCCCAGACTCCTGGCGCTGAACCCCAGGTCCTACCGCAAGGCAGTGTTCTAAAAATCAGTTTCATTATTCGTGCGATTTAACACTGAATAATGATTGATCGGATTAATCGGGGATTAATCATTTTTGAAAATTTTAATATATTTAATTATATTTATACAGAACTACATATGAATATATACAATTAATTATTGAAAATACTTAAATATTATACAAGACAATATCTAGATGTGAAGTTATAAACCATGATATGATGAACAAGACAATATGAATAAATAGTAAAAAGGAAGAAGTAAAAGAACTTATCTCTTCACATTAGTAATCCAAACTTTCAAATTTTACAACATAAATATAAATCAAAGAACTTACTTATAAAATATGATAAATAAAAAATTAGTCAACTTATCAATCAAAATAATGAGCTTTAAAGAAGATGGAGAAAGATTGCTAAAATAATCAAAAATAATAAAACATAAGTATCACTTTATGCAAAATATACAATAATAAAAAATCACAATTCATCTACTATTTAATAAATAACAGTTTATCTACTATTTAATAAAAGATCATTATCAAATCATCAACATCACAATATAAACTACTTAGCGATCTAACGCACACAAAGTGATAAGTTTTTCAAATAAAAAAAAATGAAATACCTAAATGATTATTGGGGATTAATCGAATTAATCAGGGATTAATCGGGGATTAATCAGATATTGATCGTTTTGGACTCGATTAATCGCTCGAGCGCATAATCAGAGCGATTAATGTAATAGTAAGTGGACTGCCACTGAATAGGATTAATCGGCCGATTAATCCGATTTTTAGAACAGTGTCGCAAGGTAGTCAGGTAACATGTATAACATGAATAAGAATAGGAATAGGACTGGGTGTCAGTCACCCCACGAAACCCTGCAGTGGAATCCTCTTTCGACTGCGCAACCTATATCCTAGGTCCACCCAAAAATTGTCTCCTCCATCAACTTTCCCATTCCCGATGTAATTTTAATGTCATGTTTAATGTCATGTTATTAGTTATCAAGATTATTTAATGTAACATGTTACCTATATCACTGGAATAACTCGGTGATGATAACGGTAACAACATCAACAGTGTAATCAGGATACATGATGTCAGTGTATAGGATAAGTAGGACGATGTTGTTACCGTATAACAATATTTCCTAATAATTTAGTAACATGAACAATATAGTTATCCGGTAGATGTCACTTAAGTTAACGGACATGAACAATAATAGTTGTGTAACAGTAAAATAGTGTTTATCCCGGTGGCTGTGATAACATAGTCCATTTACAGTGTCATTATATTTCAATATGGCAAATCCGATAGTAAATATTAGTAAATAACATAATGACCTAATATCTAGTATCTTTTCTAAAAACTTCGACAATATTAATTATTTTTTAAATACTTTTCCAAAGAACAATTTATAATTCTAGCAATTCTATCTTTAGCAACTGATAAATGTTCACTTAGCATATATTCAAATTATTTCCAAGCAGGAGAATATTAGTAAATTTTATTTAAACACTGTATTTCAAAGTAGGGATATTACAAAACCGCTGATGTACTTTGACGCTTGTTGTTCTTCCATCATGAATAGATCACATCGTGATGATAGGCGATAGAACTCCTTCGTCTACGTCGCAACAGTCCTTGTATATTGTTTGCAATGTTCAAATTGATTGTAAAGGATTTATTGATAGTCGGGTGAAAGGAATCTACCTTGTAAAAGTTGCTTTATGCGTCTCCATGTCATCACGAGTGGCTTGTCTTGGTGTCTCCTTGTGATTTATAATTGGTCCCACCATGCGGCTGCTCCTCTCTTGAGCTTGTATGTCACGGAGTTGACATGCTTCTCCTCGAAGACGTAAGCCATGTCGAAAAACTTCTTTACTTCATAGATTCAGTCCAAAAGGACTCAATATTAAGGTTCCCACTAAAAGAAGGAATCTTGACCTTCATCCTATATTCGTTAGGACTTGGGTAATCTCTTTTCTATCATGACTAGGAAAAGAAAATCCTTCTACCCTGCTAGGATTAGGATTAGTCATCTGCCTAAGGCCTCGTCCGTAAGCCATCTCTCAATCGTAAGCTTTCCTTGAAGCCATCTCCTTGATAGAAGGGGTTGTTTAATTTTCCTCATTGGAAAGATCTTCATATTGAAAATTTCATAGAGGACGCCTTGATGGCGGTTGATGTGGTGGAGGCTGATTTGACAATGGTTGGTATGGTGGAAGTTGATGTTATAGAGGTTGATGTGGTGGTGGTTTATGTGGTAGAGGATGTGAATGAAGATTACTAGATGAACGATCTCGTCTGCTTTGGTGTGTACTATCGGTTAGACCTCGATCGTCGATCTTGAGGGACAACCTCTTGATTTTTTGGACCATACTGTCTATGGTTGATTCAAGAGCCTCCCTTCAACAGCGCCCTCCCTTGCGGAAAAGTTTTGCGATTCGTCGCCGTCTCCTGTCATTGTCAGAAAGTTGTCGAAGATCTGATATCACTTGACGCAGATAAGGAAGCGAATAACGCCGGCTAAATCTCGTTCTAATGCCAAAGAACCCTAAAAGAATACTTTTAGGTAGGATAATACTCGAATACACGAGCAAAAATAACTCAAATCCACGAGCAAAGATAGACAACTCGAATCCACGAGCAATTGGAGAGAAAGACTCAATTTTGTTGATTAAAACTTGTGTGTACAAAACAAAGAATAGAATGGCCTTTAAATAGGATTTAAAAGTAGTAGCATAATCTAACTAGGAAACTAAAACAAAAAATAATTGGAATCTAATTGGACCCGAAAATAAAATCCTAAACAGATCCTGAAATACAGTCGGTGACAATTTTAGTCGACTAGTGCTAGAGACTAGTTGACTAATGAGAAGTCCAAAAAAATTTTCAACTCTTTGTTGCGCAACTAGTCGACTACTGAGATTTAATTAGTCGACTAATAAACTTTAGTCGATTAATATTTGGGGTCAGCCGACTAATATGTATTTGCAGCTCTATATTGTCTCAATCTCTTGCATCATGAAGTGTCTCCATTCCAACTAAGAATTTGTTGGTTCTTTCTATGACTATTCCGGCGAAGAAGGTTTTTTTTTTCCCATGCTCCTCTGTTTTCATGTCTTGGAGTTTTGGTAATATTCTGGAGTTCATTAAAATGAACCTTGGTGGCATGATAGTGATTATTGTATCAAATCAGATCCCAAGAATTCAACATGTTAAAGAACAAGAACGAGATCCAATACCTTGAGAGCGAGAGCGAAGGCGTTGAGAGAATCGAGATCTGAGGCTCTCGAAGAATAAATGGCGCTTTTCTAGCGGCTTGTCAAATTGTCCGAATTCTTATTCTTAAATTTAAATTAAAAAGGAAAGAAAACAGAGAATAAAGAGTGTGATTTGAACAAAACCGATGGGTCATGGGTGAGTTTTAAGTCTGAACTAATAAAAAGGCCAGCCCATGTTATCGGGTCTTAACTAGCACGAGGCGGCCATCTGGACCATTGGATGTGTGGAGTGGTACCAAGAATTTATCCTAGATGTTGATTGGGAAGGGAGAAGCCCAGCGGAAGACGCAGACAGGCACGAGGAGGCCCAATGTAATTGGCAAGCTTGAAGGAAAAGGAAAGGCAAAGAAAGAAAAGAAAGAGAGAGTTGAGAACTCGGCATCAATTTTTGTTGCCACTAATGACGAAATTTGAAGATTCATTTATTCTCACCCGTCATATATTTTTTTATTAGTACAAACCATCCGAGTGTTCAATGTTTGGGCTTAAATTATGTGGGCCTTTAATCAGACTTGGGCTTTTTGTTTTTCTTTTGGAAAAGACCGGGTCTGATCTAAAACCTATAATGTTTGGCATGTGTAGGGATGATAACTGGTTAGGGCCGGCCTAAGGGTACCCGACCTGGCCCGAAAGAGCCCGTCCCTGCCTCCAGCCCTGTCTCAGATTGGACCATGGCCGGGCTTAGTCTTACGCCAGAGGGCCGGGTCAGGGAAGCTCCGACCCGACCTCGACCCTTTCAAAATTCTCTTCAAAGCTTGGGGCTTGCTCGAAAGGCCTATTAATTTGAGTGAGAGCCCACTTATTAGCTCTAGTCCCCAAAGGCTCCTATGGGCCTAGAAACCCAACTTTCTCTCTCTCTTGACAGTGAGAAGCTTGTTGGCAGGATTTGAATCGAGGCAATCGCGAGGACGAGGAGTTCGACGCCCGAATCAACAAGTCCTTGGAAGGGTATAAATTTAGCAGTGTTTTCTATTCAATTTTGTTATTAGTAGGAACTTGTGACTAATATTTTAGTTATATGGAGATGAACTTTGTGGCTCTGAGTTTAATATATGTTGGTTTTAATTATTGAACTTGTTTAGATATGTTTAACTCAGTGAGTTTTAGAACATGGGATTTGTCTTTGTTGTTGTGCATGTGGGATTGTGATTGGAATAGTGGGTGCTCATATTTTGTTTGAAGAAACGTGTGACTGAGAATCGGATGCTTTGTTTGGCAGATTACCTTTTTTTTTTTTATGAATTGCTTGAATGGTTTGAAGTGAATACTTGCAAGAGAATGAATTCTTATCATGGGTTTGAAGGTTCCTCTTTCATCATTGATTTTGATGCATTAGTTTTGGGTTTTGATTTTTACGAGGATAATCCTAAAAGTTTTACTAATAAGGCCTTGTTTGGCGACAAGGTTTACTTTCCCAAACTGAGGTTTGGAAGAGTTTAGGGTTCAGAGCAAGCTTATCGAAACCGGTCTTGTTTGGGAACCAAATGAAGTTTGGTAAACTCAGGTTTACAAGGCCTTCAAAACTTACGAAATTGGGGTTATTGAAACTCCAATATGAGTGGAGTTTCAGAAACTGGGGTTTGTATGGGTACAAACCTCAGTTTCATTTAACTTAAACGAAACCCCAGTTTGAGAAACTCTGTTGCCAAAAACTAGGCCTAATCATCCCAAATAATGAAGCATGTGGAAACTCTGAGATTTTAAGTTTTAAAATGTTTTCTTTCCATTATACATCTGGTTTTTCTTCATAATCCAAGCCCACGGCGCTTACCACGGGGGTGGACCAGGCTATAGGGCCCAACGCTTTTATTGGTGAAGGTGAAGCCGTTTGTTCTAATCACAAGGTGCTCAGCTGTTCGATAATTTGCCTCAGAAACAAGTAAGAGAGGGTTGAGAGGAAATGGAGGAGGATTCTTGGGCATCTTCGCCATCTTCGCCATCAGGCCTAGTTGTGAACAGCCCGAGGAGGACGCTGAGCCTCTTGAGAGAGCGAAGGGCTACAGTCTCGATATCGGATCCGGAGGAGAAATCAGCAGCCAGGTTCACCCGACAGCAGGGACCCAAACCCTCCGAGGTCTACGGATTTGTCGGCTCCATCACCACCGTGATCGCAACAGGTTTTCTTAATGTCTCTTTAATGGCTGAATTTTTATTTATTGATAAATCTCTGAAAGAGGTTTCTTTGATGATGCAGTGATCTATTTGGTATGGGCCTACACTCCTGAGCCTTGGCTTCATTCTTTGGGGATCACTTACTACCCGAGCAAGTTAGTTCTCACTTCCTCTCTCTCATTCCTTTTTGAATGTTATTGATCACTATTTAAAATTATCCCTTTTTATTTATGACATGGTGGGTTACTATTGCTGGCTCAATTTATGATTTTTTTTTAATTGGAAAATGTTAAATTTTGAAATAGCAATATATGTCACTTGGTTGCTTGCTTAAGTATCTCAAATCGCTGAAATAACTAACTTAACCAACTTGGCGGTAGAATTCTCCTTATAGATTTCATAAAAGGTTCATATATCAACTTCTCGGTTTCTTAATCTACCTTCTTACACATATTGAGCTCAATATCATCTTAAACTATTGAGCATGCACCTTGTGGTAGAGAGTATTGACTTCCATTTGATAGCTTATTAAGTTTAGCATTGTGGGGCTGATTTGTCAACCTCAAAATGTCTTCCCTTCAAAAATTATGAGATGATCTGATCAGCATAGATGATGCTCTAGGTGTTCAAGATCTGATTAGAAATTATATCTCGATAAGTGTCTAAATGCTGTTTGCAGATGCAAATGAAGATCATAAACTAGCTTCTACAGGATGTAATAGTACAGACTGAAATATAAAAAGAAAGAAATGCAAAATCCTGTGCCCTATCAATAGAATAGTCTTGAACAAGATTATCAAGCATCCATGAGTCGTTAATGTAGCTGATAGTACTGAATTAGATTAGGAAAACATGGGATCTCATCTCAGTATCGCTGTCACTGTAGGCTCCCGCTTCTTCCAGAAACCAACACCACCAGTACGCGCCAAGGGATAAACGCTTCAACTCATTGAATTCAGACTCTTCCTGTCCCTACAACGTTTGTTGTTCATGACGTCAGTTGCTTTTTACTTAGTTGCTCATTCCGTAATGATATTGAGTCAAGGAAACATTTTTTTGGGAGTACTCTTTGTGGCGTGTAAGGCCAGCTAATAAATGCTTAGTAGAGCCAGATGAGAAGAGGTTTGCTTCACTAGGGTGGAAATTAGATATAGAGGATAAAGATTTTGTTCTGGTCAGATCGCATCAGAGCTTATTCTAATCTGAAAGTAAATTTGCGTTGCTGAAGAAAGGCCTTTTAGGTTTTCCTAATATTCACAACCAAATATTCATTCAAGTAAAATCTGAATTGTTTAATGTTTGAACTCACTATCTGAATTTATTAGCATCGCTCATCACAACATATCCTATGGAACATAATCGAGACTTGAGAATGTTTGTGATGAAAGTTAAGGTTGTGATGCTTCAAAGAGGACAATGACCTATTCCACATAGAGCTCAAAAAGAATTTGATACAGCTAATTTAGGCAAAATAGTTTTAGTTAAATCAAATAAATTTCTCATGCTATTACATGGGGAAAGATGGGCTGATGATTACTGGTTTAGGTAGACCAGCTGGCAAATCTGTGAAGGCTGTATTTACTAATTAGTTTACTTAAGAAGTGAAAAAGATGAGAAAAATAAGGTTTTTTGCTAGAACCTAGGACATATAAAGTTTCTCTTACTGTTTATATGTGTCTGTATTCATTAAAAAAAGGTTCAAGAAGGGAATTGAAATGTTTAACGACAACAAGAGACATATGATTTGAAAGACTTGGCTATTGAGACCAGAAATATTTCAATTTTACCTTTTCATTTCTAGTCATCACTTGCAGGAATTAATAAAAAGGAAATGAATAGAATGACCAAATGGAATTCTCTTTAGATATTATTTATCCAAATATACTGCAAAAGGTTTACAATTTTAAGTTGAAATAACGTACAATCTAACAATCAAACTTTAGATCATACTGGTTCCAGATAAGTTATTATAGCTCTAGAGTTAATAATAGGATTAGGGGTTGAAACCTTGTTATAAACAACTTGTGGCGCTCATCTTCATTATATATTTTTGCATATGTGGCTCCTCGTCTACTATTATATAATACAAAGTACAAGCTCCTTTTGAGGGAAACTGTAATTATGTTGGCATAGCCTTATAGTCTAACCCATGTTGTCATAACCTTACAGTCTAAATCTATTTAATATAAAAACAGACAAGTTCAACTTTATTATAAAATTGCCACCGTAAGAGATTTGGTATGTCCAAAAGAGTGAGTGTGGTTAGCTATATACATTATCTAAGCCAAGAAACAAGGGGAAAAAAATGAAGTTTTAATTTTTGAATCACACCCTTATAATAAATTTACACTACATTGCATGGGCCTTAAAATCTAGTTCGACTGTAAGGGGGGCATTGGCATTGAGTTGGCTTGAGCAACTTCATTTCACTCATCCTCGATAGGTACAGAACAACGGGTAAGGTTGGACATTTGAACTTGCTAATTCTTTCATATTCTCGCTCTCATTCTCGCCCCTCGTTCCCTCCCTCTTTTCACGCAAACAAACACTATATTCATATTCTAGCCCTTTCCATCCTTCCAGGATTCCTTCCTCTTCTACACATTTAACTTCCTTTTTTCTGTTTTTGCTGATCTATCTCAAGATATGCGTGTCTAC
Source organism: Agave tequilana (assembly GCA_038442645.1). Taxonomy (NCBI): domain Eukaryota; kingdom Viridiplantae; phylum Streptophyta; class Magnoliopsida; order Asparagales; family Asparagaceae; genus Agave; species Agave tequilana. The sequence goes on from JAVJIF010016633.1 coordinate 114,102, forward strand.
ATAATATTCATTGACCAATATCACCACCATATATATCTAATTATATTAGGTGTCCAATTACCGAGTCTAATCGTATGCAGTCAATGTTCTAATAAACATCCATGAAATGTGGGTTTGCACTATCAGATGCAGAAATTTCCTATTTATGCCCTAAAACTTTGATTCCTCTGTTTTCCAAAGACATGACATGCGTACTCGATTATGCATAAGAAATTTAAACATTTTGACCGTTAGTTCTTGAAGAGTTCAAGCTCGGGAACAAAGCACTTTATAACTTTTCTTGATATCTACTCAAGTATGCCAGATTCCTGCGGGCACTATCAGAAATTATGTCATATACTCTTATGAAGAATCGAAGATGCATGGCCCTCAACATATATTACATTCATCCTAAAAATAACCATATGTACAACCTTCATGGTCGAAGTGCTTCTGATGGCAGTATGCAATAACAAGGTTGAATGGCTACTTCCAAATAATCTTCGGGCTCAAGGAAACTAGGCATAGATGGTTAACAGATAACATTATATATGGTTGAATGTCAATTTTTGTAGGCCCAAATGAGGCTTCTTCTATAAAATCTTTTTCCTTGCAAGTTTTACTGTCTTGTTTTTAACCATGATACATCATTAATTTTCTTCATTCAAAATGCAAACTTAAAGAAAACCATTATAAAAAAAAGTTTCCCCTGTATCTCAAAATTCATCCTTAATTCAGCTTTCCATCAATCTAAACATGTACTTAGTTCAGTTCTCTAATAGTTAGAAATACTTAGGCCGTAGAGATAAAAAGTAAATAAAGTCTTCATTATTTGTGAACTTTAACAAAAGAAAAGACCCTTGTCATGTTTATCCCCTTCTCCTTTTTTATTGTTTCCAATGCAACTAGAGCCAACCCTAATTTCGAAAATTTTCAACTAAAGCTTCAGCGCATCAGTCATGAAAACAAACAATCCATCCATGGGAACATAAATAAATCAAAGTCCCAAAGTAGAGAGAGAGAGAGAGAGGAGAGAGAGGGAGGGAGGGAGGGAGGGAGGGTTAGGGATTTGATCAGAGAATGAGTCTTGGGAGAGCTTGCCAGAGTCGCAAAAAGGCCTGGGCTGGCGATTGAAGAAGAGGACGACATGGTTGCATGCGTAGGCGACCGAAGAGGCAATGACAATCACGGCGGGGAGCTTTACGATCTCGTCTTTGGAGGGGAAGAGACTGGGAAGGCTTCGCAAGTCGGGAACGGTGGAGATGAGTCGCGTGCCCTAAGTTTCAGCCGCTGCTTATTGGGTGAAGAAGACATGAGTATAGGGGCCAAGCGCAAGTGAAGGGATTGGGCCAATGACCTGCTTGCTTATTTAGACTATGTTTCTGTAGTTGCTGGAGACTTCTCTTTCTTCTTTTCTTTATTATACCTTCTTTGTCATTTCAATCTAGTAGTTTCAGGATACCCATTTACTACTCCAGATGCACTTTATTGGATAAAGTTGTTCCAACATTCTCTTTGTGGAACACATGCCCCACTCGAAAAATCTGATATCGGAAATCTATACTTGAACATCACCAAGGATAATCTTTGCAAATCAGTAAGAGATCTCTTTTCCCATAACTAACTTATCAGCAACGTAGAATCCCCTTCAAGTGTTGCACTCAGAATATGCAACTAAAAGTATGCTACATGGCGTTGTCTTGTAGGTTTGATTGTGTTGGACTCATAAAAGTGTGACCCTTCATTTACTCATGTCATTCAGTAGCCGACCAATTTCACGTGGCACATCTTGAATGCTTAGAGTCACGGATTCAGATTTTACTTTTCCTAATTTGTCTCGGCTAGCCACATAAGTTTGTGTGCAAACCATTAGTTTGATTAGATTACGGTCTTCATATTATTTATCTTCCATTAGTTAAAAAGCATTGTCGTGTTCTCTAGACCAATGACCCGATTAGCATTAATCAATTTTTATATGTGAGCGCCACACGAATTGTTTAGCTCTTCCCTCATTCTATTACTTTCATTTGCTCCTTCTATTTTTATTAGTTTTAATCGATCATCTGGAATTTAAACAACTTCCTCAAAAAATGTAGATTTTTTGAAACAGGAACCCACTTAAGTTTCTTCTTTGAGTTGGTGAATCATTTCAAGAATGTCCAATAACATGTACAATTTGATTGGACTTAAAACTCTCTAATTTTCTTGTATGCTCTCTCTCTCTCTCTCTCTCTCTCTCTCTCTCTCTCTCTCTCTCACAAGAAGAGAATGGCTTCATGTTTGATTCATTAGGGTCGTCATCGAGGTGAATTTCTCGGGTCCATTGCTTCGTGATGCTGATGTTTTCATTGAAATTTAGAGACATCCCCATTTTGATAAGTTTTCAAATACTTTCACCTGTTTTTCCATCAACATGGCTTCGAGGGCTAATATTGCAGGCATGCATGCTCCTGGCTCTCTCCGATGAGGGCAACATCTTTATCTTCTTCAACTCTAAGACCCAATGTCGAGATAGTTGTCACTACTGAAACAACATCAGCCAGTGATGAATCGAATCTCCTATAACCCTTGATTTATGTGTAACGATATTATCAGAAGCCCAATTAAGTCACTGGTGGAAAGGAAGAAGAGGAAGAGAGAGAGAGAGTATATCCAAGTACTATTGGAAACTCAATATACAATTAGGGGCGGAGGCGGGCGTAGGCAAGTGTGGGCAATTGCTCTTTATTTTAAATTTCCTTTTATGATATAGGATTTGTTCCATTAAATTTGAAAAATGTATTATTACAGCTAATACTTGCCTCTTAATGTTTAAAAAATTATTACATTCCAATTAAGAAAATTAATAGCTTTTTCAGAAGCTCAACTAATAAGGTAAGTAAACTACACATAATATTTTGCTCCTCCAATTATGTAAGTGACCTTTTTAAGGGAATCTAATAAATTCAATTACTTAATGCCTATAACTTCCTCTTCATGTGGTAAAAAAAAATTCTTGACTACCTTATAGGTAAGTAAATTGAAATGTTGCTTCTTGGTTTCTTAATCTACCTTCTTACACATATTGAGCTCTACATCATCTAAATTTATTAAGCACGGATTTTGGTACACTAACAATTGATTAAGACACATTCCAAAAAATTACAAAGAGTGTCATTATTTTTTTAGACACTTCTACCCCTAGAGAAAAGTCCAAAATACCCCTCCTCCTTCCTCATCCTTACTCCTCCTTCATGTAAAACAAAATTGGATTAAATGCACACCAGCAATCAAAATTCAAAGAATCCAAGCTGCATAGTTCTGTCCTATATAATGGGAGCAATGCACAATTTTAATCTTATTACAAGTGAAATGAATTGAAAATTTTGAAGAGAGTTCCTGCAGATTATAAAAGCTTTATAACATCTTAGGGTTTGACTAACCAAAATCCAATCTTTCTGTATCAATCTACATTAGTCATCATATTAGTACTAAAATTTAGGGTTTCAAAAGATATGGAACTTACTGATGATTGAGGGACCGTAACCCGAGGACCTCGATTTAGCGTTGGCAAAGGATCTGGGAGAGAGGGTTTCCCCCCATCGCTTCTCATTCTTCTTCTTCTTCGATTGGTCTCTTCTGTTACATCTCCGCTTTCCCTCGATTCTCTGCTCTCTCTCTCTCTCTCTCACACACACACACACACACAAACACACAAATCGAAGAAAGTCGAGACCTCTCTCTATTTGCTAAAATGTAGGGCAACGAGGTGGGTGAGGGGGAAGGCGGGGAAGGAGGGGGAGGGCGGCGGGGGAGTGGGGGTTCGCTGGCGAGTGGAGGGGAGGTGAGCGGGGCTAAGGGGGATGGCTGGGGGTATTTTGGGAATATTTTAAAAAATTGATTTGTGTCTTAATCAATTTTCTAGGTGACTAATATGGTGTGTGCTTTAATCAATTCTTTGTGTGCCAATATTTGTGCCTTAATTTATTGAGCATGCATTTTGTGCTCAAGTTAGAGAGTATTGATTTCCATTTGATAGCTTATCAAGTTTAGTATTGTGGGGCTGATTTGTCAATGTCCTCAAAATGTCTTCCCTTCAAAAATTATGAGATGATCTTATCAGCATATATAATGCTCTAGGTGCTCAAGATCTGATTAGAAATTATCTCTCGATAAGTGTCTAAATGCTGTTTGCAGATGCAAATGAAGAAGATCATAATCTCTATTGGCACATGGAAAAGAACCCTCTTGTTTTTAGTGTGTTGGAAACACGAATTTTGTATTGGCAAGTACTTATGAGTTATGTGACACTTCTATGATCACTAGACCTTTTCTTGTTGTCATTTTAGATTATTTAATACAGAAAATCATACCAGCAACAGGGTATTGCCTTCATTTTGTTTCTCTTATTAGTAATTATGCTAACATTTACTAACAATTCTTTAATTGTGATAAGAAAACATAACCAATCATTTCTATGCTACTTGTTGCAGTTGACTGCAGATTTATGCATTCAAATGAGAGTGCAATTCATGTACATATTCAGCAAATAGGCTAGTTTGATGAATTTTTAACCCTTCTTTAAGATTATCATCATCTGTGATATCGTATCATCGAACTGATCGCAGCTCAACTGTCTCTGCTGCCAGGTATTGGGCATTGGCAATTCCAGCTTTTGCCATGGTAACTGTGGTTCTGGGAATGATGTTTTACTTGGGATTAAATTTCATGGTCACTCCACCTCCAACTTCCTATTACACGATGTTTGGTAAGTATTTCCAGTTGCTTAGTGAAGTTTTTATCATCTTTATATGAAAGGAATGGAAACAGATATTTGTAAGCCAGCTTAGCATGATTTACTTAAGTGGAACAAAACTACTATATGATCACAGTTCTTTAGAATGCTGATGATGCTCTATCACTAAATTTTGATTTTTAGTAGTAGAGTGCGCACTCGAAGGCAATGTTATTTAGTCCCACATGAGATAGAATACCAAACTTATTGGGTTTATAATGGAACATGTGTGTCCCTCCACTTGAGATCTAGTCTGGTGTTATTTACGCACGCAGTGCAACCTACCCCAATGGAACCCGGGCTCAAACCCGACACGCTTTAACTGGGTGCGCGCTCACGTGTTACGCACACGCAGGAGGTTTCGAGCCTCGCTGGTGTGCTCGCATTGACCGAGGTTTTGCTACTCAAGTATTAATTATTTTTTAAATAATGTTTTTTTTCCTTTTTGTTGCCACGATCACGAGATCCGCAGATCAAGATCGCGTGTTGGGTGAGATCATGTCACGAGTCAGGTGCGTGCACAACGACTCGCAACCACGATCACATATCTCGCAACAACTCGCAACAATCCACCTTCGCGTATCTCGCGATCGTTCTGATATGGGACGTTTCAACGAGACACTCGTTCCAATTCTAGAGGCTATAAATACAAAGGCCTTCTCCTTTCAAAAAAAACATAACAAAAGAGAATCTCCTCTCCCTCGTATTTCTTCCTCAATAAGAGTTTTTGAGTTCCTCCTCAATCTTCTCTCCAAGCAAAGGTGGTACTCACAATAGTAAGCCTAGATGTTGAGTGCATATCACGAGGGCTACATGCAAGACTTACTCGTTGTATCTCTCAGAATTAGATCAACGCGAACCGGGTGCACCGTTTGGGGAGGCAAAATCTATCCTAAAGACAACGATTATTCATGCCTTGATAAGTCTGGTCTCTGAATCTCTTTCTTTTTCATTACATTTGGGCTTCTTAGTTGTCGTGCTTTGTTTTTTTTTTTTTTTTTTTCCCCAACATAACATAAAATCCAGATATGTGTTAGGCTTATATTTAGTTTGGGGTTTCAAACCTGTTACCCATTCTTAAATTCCTTACTTTTTCCTCATCCCCATCTCAAATTGCAGGCGAGATGCACTTCTTTCTGCTTTCTCCTTATATCTCAATTGTGTACCTTTCTTTCTCATTAAACTTTTTTTGAGGGTTCTTTTTCATTAAATATTGTGACCGACCAATGAACTCACGTGAAACATAGAACATCCCTCTCCTCTAATTGTGACTTTTACACTAATCTTGGATGTTCACATTTTCTGGTACCAGCGTTAGTTTTATATTTACCTTTTGTTTATTGTTGAATTTTGTTTTTAGAATAAAATTTTACATAACCTTGGAATGTTATGTGTTTTGTGGTATGATGTTTAGTTTTCATTTTTTATATGATCTAGAAATATAATATTTACATGAAATTTGGTTTATGATTTGTTATTATTAACTTGAGGTTATGTTATTTTTTTTTTTGTGTAGACTTGGGTCTTTTGGGAAGGATTTGGAATCAAATCTTTTCCATTCAATCTCATTGTTGGAAAGAACAAGTTGAAGATTCGCTGTGTTCAAGTTGATCTACATTGATAGAAGTGCCTAAAAATAAAAAACTAAGTATTTCAAATTTTGTTTGCCTACGCATCAAGTAGGCACAAAATGGACGGTCTAAATAGCAAGTTGCTAGTTCAACGGTGTAGAATGTTTGACATGTGACAAAAATCAATATCTAAGGGTTTTTAAGAGTTTAGATCATGATTAAATAGTTGGATTGAGCATTTGTACACCCATAACCATATATTTAAACAACATGATACTTTCGATCGTCCTTTTGTGCTTAGTTGATGCATGAGGGGGAAAAACTTCAAAACACTTGATAATTTATTTTTAATCACTTTAAATGATGTAATAAATTTCAACGGATGGATCTTTCGTTTAAATAACAACTAACATTGAATTTTGAGTAGAAAAAATTCGGCTCAAAATCCTTCTAAAAATAGCCAAGTCAACACACACATATGTTGCCGTGCCCTTGATATATCAGTATTATAGGTTTTTTAATATTTTGTGTATCTGCGTATCCGTTGCTTGTCGTCTCCCACGTCAGTGTCTATACAACATAGTATTTAGTTCTTTTCTGCAATATCATAAGTGACTTCATTGTTGTACAAAAAAGCTTCAAAGACACATGGACTTACCTTATATTATCTGACTAAGCTACGTGTTGTTAGCTTTCTTGTGTTTTGTAATTGAAAGCAAATCATAGTTTCTGAACACGCCATTGCTATTCTATGCTCATCTTTACTGCAACACTCTTTTTTATGCCATTGTTGCAATTTGATAGTGTTATTAGCTTATATTTCTATTACATTTTCTATTTTATCCGTTCAAATACGTATGGCATAGTATGCATGTATAGCATATTATAATCGATCCAGTGGATGCTTTGGCGTGTATAAATACATATCGTACGCATACTAGTAAACATAAAGAATTTCCTAGGTCTCTATACCGGGCAACTAGACTTAAGAGTTTTATGGCCCCTACTGTGCTTATAGTCTTGACTAGGAATCTGGCACCCTTCTACTAAAATATCAATCCTTTCAATGAGCCTCTCAGTTGCATGTTTCACAGGCAACTCTGTTTTGATGACAAAAAAGCTCAGGTGAACTATATATGCTGACAATGCATTTATTATACACTTCTTAAAATATTTGGATGAGCAGTTAATTGGTTTCCTTCGCATTTATGCGCATCAAGCTTCCTAATTTCTCTTATACTTTAGATATGTTTCTGTTACAACTCAGTGTGCTTATGAAAAGAAAGCAAAAGAATTCTTCTTTGCGTCCATACACGATTTTTGGCACACATCAGCAGCTCAAGACCCATTATTTTTCCAGTTTAATGATGATTTAAACAAAAGTGTGCTCTCCATTGTTGGTTATTAACCATTCAACTGATTTGTTTTTTCAGACATTAGAGATTAGTTGTCCATAAAATAATGCTAGGTTGAATTTGCTAGTGCATAAGTTTATCAGCAGATATTAAAGATTACTTGTCTATAAAACATTGCTTCATACTTTGAGGAGGGTTGATTTTGTGGGGTTCGGTTCCTCCATGATCAAGAATGTAAAATTTCCTACTAGTCTTACAACCTTCTAATACGATGAAAGCATTGCCATGTCAACATCCAAGTTCAATAAACCGGTTCTTTAGAGGATTACCTTGAATCACCAGGTATGTCTTATTTATTACTAATACAGAAAAATACCTGGACAGCAGAACCAAGTATCGCCCTTGCTGTTTTCACTTTCCTCTTAACCAATAATATAATTCAGAAAAGAAAGGTCCAACAAAGCTACAAAACCCATGGCTTGCTCTGTTGCTATGAAGAACGAGTGAAATGACTGCCCAAAAAGTTAAATAAATAAATGAGAAGTACCAATGAGATGCAAGATCTTATCGTCTTTCATGGGTGATGGGTTTGAATCTCACCAATGAGCAAGGAAGAAAGGAAGGAAGCTTTAGGAGGCTTACAGTCACAGATTTAACATTTTAAAGGAGACAAATTGGGCTTTCTCAGAAATAAAAAGAACCGGTCCCTAGGTCATCTGCGGTCATTAAATTTCATATACACTTGGCCTGTTCCTACTGTCCAAACCTAATGGCATAGGAAATTCCTACTTCTTCGGTTGTAGAGGAAATGAACCCAATTTTATGTACCTTAATGCATTCATGCACTCATGAGGTTCCTCTCATTTCTGAGTGGTTCAGTTAGTGCAAATTGGTTCATGCACTTATGAAGCTCCCTCATTTCTAAGAGGTTCAGTGATGTGAAACGTGTATGTGTATGAAAATCAACAATAAAACACTCAATCATGCTTCACCAACATGCAACGATCGTTGATAGGAAGGATTAAAAACTAATACTACTAGCAAATAGTTGATCACGCGCAGTTTAATCCAATTCAATCGAGAATCAATTAAGAATACTGTTGGATATTTTATTAAAATATAAAAAAAGATTAAAATTCTTAAATAAACTACTTGACTTGGTCTTTAACCACTACTCTATTAATAGGGTTATTGTCATAGATAGTGGGGTTAGTTATCATATTAGTGGGGTTAGTTGCTATGTGTTAGGGGGCTAAGCTTCACTATATATATCAACATCATGAAAGTAGAAGTAAGAGAATTAAAATGGAAAAAAGAATTCCTCTCTTTCCTCTTTCTCATATCAAATTTCACCTTCCTCCTTTAATCTGGGTATTGCTTACAGTTCGAGGTCACCTCCCCTTCGTGGTCGTGCACGCAAGGGATACCGACAGAGAGGGGTAGTATCGCTAAGGAGCACATCTGTCTGGGCTGACCCCACGAGGTCGGCGATATGCTTTTTAGCGCAGCGATCACGCGCCTTCCCCGAGCATGGTTCCAGTCGCGGTCTCGGCCGCCGACATCGGCGGGCACTGAGACGGATCGGTTCTCGGCGACTCGGATCGGTATCGGGCGATACGCGCAAAACGCTATAGAGAAAGCTCAAAAAATCTGAAAAAATCACGACAAATCTTAAAAAGTAGACATCCACATTCATGTATCACATGTTCAAATATATACCTAGCATACTAAACATAAAGCGAAAGTATAAATACACGCGTTGCCGGTAGAAGCATATCAAAATACATGCACAATATAGTAAATTACACAAAACTACATTCATAAATACATGCTAATGTAGTTATTTTCACATTGAATTGCGATGAGGCACAAAATTATCATCATAATGCCGAGTCGACCGAGTCAACTCTGATTATCGGTCGAGTCGGCCTCCTCTGAGTTGAGTCGACCGACTCGTGACTCGGACTCGTCTCGGAGCGGGCGAGACGGATACGACTCGCCGACTCGTCTCCGACTCGGCGAGTCTTTGAACCATGTCCCGAGACCGGTAATGTTGTTCCTATATTTATTTTATTAAATTATTTGTTATTTTAATTTTTGGATGGGAAAATCCCAACGATCTAAAAGGCATAAATTGGTGTATATCAGAAATTTTTATGAATCTGATTAATGGATAAATAATTCATCTTTAATAATTACTACATGGTTAGTAACAGAAAGCAAATCATACTGTGCAATTGGACATATCGCTGGTAAATGATTAAAATTGCTAATGAAATAGAATAGGACGGGTGTTTATACATAATACTTAGCTCTTCTGAGGTGGGAAGTCGTTGATTGTAGAAAGCTTAAAAAACAAAGCACTTTGATAAAAGATAACCACCCCCGAAGATGTTAAAAATACAAATAGCAGTGCTTCTTTTTAATACAATACTTGATGTTAAAATAAGAGCATGTGCTTCTTCTTTATTACAATACTTGATATATAGATAGCATGCTGCACTGACTTTTCTTATAAAACTCAGTAGTGGGACTAACATATTAACAACCACAACACTTCCCGTCCTGCAAGAAAATTGCATCAGTTGTCTCACATGATCTTAGACCAAACAGTTTGAAAGCTATAAACAAAGTGAACAAGGATGGAAGCAACCATAATAAGTTGAGACTGTTTGGTTGAAAAAAAAAAAAAAAAATTGATGAAAGAGGAGACTGTTATAGAAAAAAACAACCATAATCATTTTCTTCCACCACGTTATAAACTGCATAAATGTTTTGGTAACCAGAAAGAACCTTTAGCTTATATTACCTTTTGCCAAACTAGAGAAACTGATTCCTGGTAAAGTTCTATATAAATCACACAATAAATTTCCTTTTGTTTGGTCAACTCCAGGGTATTCTACGATATACCCACCACATAAATCAGACTTCAAAAAAAAAAAAAAAAATCAAATTTCTATACTTCTAACCTCAGGCTGCTGTCTTGGTCTAGCTTGAGTAACATTAACAGGACCAATTCACATTTATTTTTAAATCCTCATTTTAGGCCAGGATTTGGGCCCATCTATCTTCATGGTGGGGCCAGCCAGCTCTAGGTAAAAGGTGAAGACAGACCTAGTGCTTGCTGATGAAGTATGGCATTTTCACTAGTACCTGCAAAGGAGGACACACTGTAGTCTTGCTTCTTGCCTGGCAAGCATGCAGCATCACCTTATTACCCACTATGATCGTCTTAAAGTTAAGTCATTCTTCAGTTTACAAGTTACAACTTTAAGTCTTCCAATATCCTCTCTAAGTGGCCTGGTACATCAACCTATGATTTGCCTATAAAATTGTGTTTCAGAGCATTTCTCGTAGTAATATGGCACGTGCATTGGCCAACCATTTCTGAGACATGACCACGAAGGGCCTGATGATGCATTTGAAAGATCTGAATATAAAGAGAGTTCAGAAAGAATTATCAATGGATAACGTGTGGAAATGGAGAATGATTAAAACCAGAGCCATAAAGGTTGTTATCC